>CAKNWT010258560.1:0-11216 GCA_932066315.1 Andricus coriarius
CAAAACTAAACAATTTCAAACTTGAGTACTCGCAAATTATACATTTAGAATCAGACATTCAAAAGTTTTAAATTGGAATCTTAGATAAAACATGAAAATTATGAGTAGGTACATGAGAGTGGCTTGAAAAAAGATATTATTACAGCTTCTTATTTGCTAATGCTGAATAAGGTATTGAATATCTCATTTTTAAATAATAATAATATATTTTGACTACTACTTCATTTTTATTGTATATCAAATAAAGTGTGAGGAGAGAGACGCTTCACAAAAAATATAAAAGATGAAATCAATGTGATTTTTTTCTAAGTGGGGTAGGGTGGTGGCGTGGGGCTCTTCACTCAAATTTCCAGGGTGCTCCACTGACCTTATTACTAAATTTTGAATACGACGCACATTAAAAACGCGTGAAAAATTAAATTCACGCCTCAATCACTTACTCAATAAACTTTGAGAAAACAAGATAAGTGAGATAAGAATATTCGCCTATATATAGTCGTTTTCTTCAGAGCGCATTCTTTCTTCAAGATACTAGCATCCGGTTTGTAGACTTTACAGTTTATTTATCACATCTTGGGATTTTCGAATAAAAAAAGAGGTAAGAGTTTAAATTTGAATCTAAAAATAAAGATTTAATGTTGTTTTCTTTGTGTGATTTTAGAATATGCAGGGTTTCGAAATGAACCAGGGACACTTGATAGCAGCTATTTTTTTCAGTAGTCTTATTTTAGGAGCGCGTAAGTAATATTTTAATAACTTTTCTTAAGCACGTTTCATCATTTCTTTCTGAAGGACCGACAATTTTGGATTTAATTTGTAACTTGTCATGTAATTTTCAAGAAAACTAAACATAAATAGATACACATTAGTGAGATGATTCTATTTTATTAAATAATGAAAAAGCATCAATACTTTAAAATTTATGCAAATAATAAAAGTAATCATTTAGATAATTGCTTATAAGCTTCTTATTACCAAGCCTTGACATTTTTATCTGTTTTATGCAGATACATTTAGTTATAAAGAGGCTAAGAACTGGGGCAAACAATATCCAGAATGTAATGGGAAACATCAATCTCCCATACTTATTAAGCCAACTTTCAACACAGGAACAAGTTATTCAAGCATTGCCCAAAAACTGAAACTTACAGACTTTCATAAATTACCAAGGAAATTGACCATAAAGAATACTGGACAGACTGGTATTAAACATTAATTATGTTAATTTATGAATTTAATTCTGCTGTATTTTATTTTATGCATTCTCCTACTTTTCCTATAATACAGTGGAAATAAAAGCTGATTGGTCCGGAAAACCTCCAAGGCTTACTGGTGGGCCCCTTCACGGGACTTATGTATTTGAAAAAACCACTTTTCTTTGGGGCAAAAAAAATGTAATTACTCTAAAATTCTTGCGTAATCTCTAAATCTAAATTAATGCAATTTTGCTAGCTATACTAGTGGCATTTTGCTACCTGAACCACAAAAAATTTATAAATAAGACACAATAGGAATGGCATATTGTGAAACTTGTAAATAGACTACGTCACTTCTACCAACATAACGTATTTACAAGCTACTGCTTAAAAATGCAAACACTAGAATTATTTACACACTTCATATATTTTACCTTGCTTATTGATGATAAAAATAATCTCGCGGAAACCCGATTTCATATCGAAAAACATCGACATGAAAAATTCACTGATTGTTTAATAACCGAAATTACCAAACAATCTATATTTTCACTAATTGATTTTAGTAAGGGATATATGTTGTGATTCTTACTATTTTATTCCGGAAATGATAAAATACTACAGTTTCATTAGCCAAGCATTCAGTAACTAAATCAATTAGTAAAATTGTTACCAATTCAGATTTAGAGAGTACTTAATGAAACGATTACTGAAGATAATAATAATGATGATAATTTTTATTTTAAACCTACGAATATTAAGGGGGGCGAGCACAAACAGTATAGCATACTGAACGAAACGATGCCGTAAGTCAAAAATGTTCTCTTAATATTTTTATTATCACTAACACTGACTAAACGTTCGATATTAAATTTCATGTAATCGTTTATGTTCAATAGGGAGGACATGGAAATGCACATGTATTTCTATAAAACAGACTTCAAATCATTTGAGAAAGCTCAATCACAAAAAGATGGTCTTGCAGTATTTGTAGAGTGGCTACAGGTAAGAAGTGCAAACTAATTAGTTGCAATACTTTCTTTCAATAATTCGTTATTTATTATCTGTATGTAAAGATACACAAATATTGTATTAACGAAACTAAAAGCTAAAAAATGCGAGGGCTAATGTAACTTTCCACTTTTGTTTTCACTTTGACGAATCTTTTATGAATGGAATGAAAGTATTTAAATTATTTAATTTCTAATCCTTCGGGTTGACATTGCCTTATTTACTTGGAAAAAGTGATCTATTTGAACTGAAAAAAACCAAGTTATTCATTTTTAACCCAAAAAGTGACAAGAAGTAACTAATTTGTATCAGTAATGTGACTAATGTTTAAACGAATTGATAAAATCTAAAAAATTCTATTGATTTTAATGAATTTACAGGAATTTGATTTGGATGAGGCGAATTCGATGAAATTCCTAAAAATTGATCATCAATTAAAAAAAATTTAAGTGAATTGAAAACATAAAGAAAACATGCAAAAATTCATTAAATTAAGTAAGTTTGTTTGCAAAATAATTGCAGTACCTTAAAATCTTTAAATTCCTACGAAATCCATCACTTTGTGTAAATAAATTCTTTGAGATGAAAATACCTTTAAATGCATTAATTTCTTAAAAATACCTTGTGATCTTTCAGAATCCCTTCAAACATTTGAAATCTTTGGAAATCCCATTAAATTACTGAAATCAATTGAAAATTTCTTAACATCTTTCGAAATATCATAAATTTTTTTAAATTATTTAAAATCTATGGTATCTAATACATGGAAATGTTTGAAATTCTACAAAACTCTGCATTTCTTGTGAATGAATTCTCTAAAATCTATCAACATATTATTAAATCCTATGAAATTTCATAAAATCTGATAATTTATCATGAAATCCTCGAAAATTGATTGAAGTACCTTGAGATCTTGTGAAATGCCTAAAAATCATTGAGATCCTCGGAAATCTTATAAAATTCTTGGAAGCTCCTGAAATATTCTAAAACCTTATAGGTCCTACAAAGCCGTAAGGTCGTGAAGAAAAATGAAAAAATGAATTTGTCTACTCAAAATCCTATAGTATTCACTCATCCTTAAAATTTCAGAGTGGATTTACAGAGCATGAACCTTTGTTTGACAAACTGGAAAGAAGTTTACATAAGGTGAAACACATAAATTCAACAGCAAGTGTACCCCCGTTTCCCTTAGCAAGTTTTGTAGAGAGAAAGAAATCGGCAATCCAAGCATTTGAATTTTACGAAGGATCGTTGGACTATCCACCTTGCTCGGAATCAGTGACATGGTTCATAGATGCAGCTGACACCCCTGTCACCGACACTCTGGTAGGAATTTACATTTCTTAAAAATATATACGAAAATAAGTTTGATATTTTATATACTGCCATTATTTTATATTCTTGTTTTTTCTTTCAGGTAAATGAATTCAGGAAAATAAAGTTGGCCGAGGGAGACGTGTCGAATATTAGACCACTTCAGGCACTGAACAATCGTGAAGTGAAAACGGTATATTATGAATAAGAGCACTAAATTTCGGTAACCGGCTGAGCTCGGGAAAGGTTTTTTGCAGTTTTCCTCTCCCTTGGCCTAAAATCCAAGCAAATGCGAGCGCTTCTATATAAAATCCGGCTGCATGCGGTGGGGGGTAGATAGTAAGGATACGGGTCTTCTAACATGTAAATGTCTAAAAATAATGTAAATTTCAGTAATAAAATAAAGTTTTTGTTTGCATCAATAATTCTTTTTTTATTGATTTCAAGTGTATAAAACCATCATTGTACATCCAGTTATGAATTATTACCAATTTTTCCTCCTACGCAAAGATTTTTAAGATAACATCTAGATCTAGGTTGATGTACGCTCCAGCTGGATTACTGGAATCCTAAAAAATCGATATTTTCCATAAAAATTGCAATATCTTGAGATGTGATAAATAAATTCAGATAATATTAATATTAGAATTATAAAGTGATATCAAAGACGCTAATCTATATGAGGCGCACACTGTCGCATTTATACAGATGTGCAAACACGAGACGCTAAGCTGTTGGAGGTGCTTGTGTGTACTCACACTTTATCGTATTTATACAATAAAATATCAACAGTCGGGAAAGGAAATTAGGAACATTAAAAGAAGCTTTAATACTAATGATAAAAGAGTAAAGATGCAACAATTAGAATTTTCAAATAAACGATGAAGAAAAATGCGAAAAGGGAACGATACAAAATAGGATTTCAAATCAAAAGTCAATCTATGATTTTAGATAGATGCCATCTTCGACCATTGGAATTCAAAAGGGCAATTAACCTTCAAATTGCTCAACTCCCATTATTATTCTTCAAATATAAATTATCGGGTGACGGTCAACTTTGCACGTAGCAACTTTGCACGTAGATGGCTGGACGGACAAATTGTGCACGTCAATCTGTGCACGTTCAAGTCCACAGGAGCCCATCTGTGCACGTCGAAATTTTGAAGTATACAGCTGTCCAAGTTACATCAGGCCACGTGCACAGTTGTCCGCCTGGCCAACGAAGTGCACAGTTGGGCACGTGCAAAGTTGCTAAGTGCAAAGTTGACCCCATCCCGAAAGTATCAGTAGTTGCGAAAAACGTAAGTTCATTAACTTTTGGAAATGAGTGGAATTAAAATGCCAGATCAGCGAATTATTGGAAGCAGTGCCACGGAAGAATACCTATGGGGCGTGAGAAATGCAAGTTTGCAAAATACGACCAATTATTATTATTTTTTATTATTATTCGAACACAATTAGAAATCAGTCTTAACTTGACCGCGCTACGAAGTCAACTTAATGATACCGTCGGTATTA
This sequence comes from Andricus coriarius, assembly GCA_932066315.1. Classification (NCBI taxonomy): domain Eukaryota; kingdom Metazoa; phylum Arthropoda; class Insecta; order Hymenoptera; family Cynipidae; genus Andricus; species Andricus coriarius. Next base: position 5,040 of record CAKNWT010258560.1, read on the forward strand.
AATTCGAGATCGTTTCTCGCTCAAACCTTTTCGCTTCTTTCCGAGTCTCGGTACTGTCGTTAAATTAAATCTATAAAAGAAGTAAAAGAAGTAGTGAGTTTAACTCATTATGGTATGAATTATCGCCTGATTTTTATTTCATTATATCTGGTACTTTTAAAATAAAGTCAAAATGAGAAAATAAAAAGCACAGTCAGTTTAACTTCACGGCGAGTTAGATTGTTTTGATCTTTTGTTTTCCTAATTCCCTTTTTTTCTGAATTAAAATAAAAAATATAAAGTCAAATGCCCACAGTGAAGTAAGTACTTCCTTGATTGGAACGAAAGCCCAGTAGTAGGATAATATCCAGTATTTTGACTTTCTCCTTCTATTTTATCCCGGGATATCATGTGAATAATAAAAAAAGTGTCGAAAGTAAATCTAATTTAAATTCATGCCTCTCAAATGAGAGTAGTTTTATTGTAACCATTCGGGCAATTGGTATTATTTTATAATAATAAAACAACAACCCAAGCTCTAGAGCATTTAAAAAAGCCTTGAAATAATATAACAGGGAATTGACACATAAAAATTATCAATACTTGCACACAATTATTTATTATTGAACTATCCAGAAATTGAGTGAATTCCCTCAAATTTATTCAATTATTGAATTATCGGATGTTATTGTATAGAAGATATTGTATTTTTAGTGATTTTTTAATGATTCTAAAAGGTTTGATGCAAATCGATTAAGAATTGGCCAAAATGTCCTAGAACGATAGGAAAAGCAGCGCTTATTCGAGAAAATCTAATTACGGGTTTTAACTGATTACTGAATTAAGATCTTCACATGATAGAGGGTGATTATATATCAGGGCTTATTATTTCTATTTTTATTATTGTATAAGTAAGTTACCCTTACTAGGGAAAGTCGAAGGTGATTTTCCGGGAATGTTAGAACATTAATCCTTAGGTCAATAAGTTGAACAAAAAACAATTTTTTCGGGATGTTATAACATTATTCACTGGGTCATCGAGTTGATGAAAATATTAATGGAAAATTCACTACAGAAATTTTTTGAACTTTCTCAGTTGGCGATGGAGGAAAACGGAAAAAAGTTTCCTAACGACCCTCAAGGCAATTTTAGATACATGTGACTGTTAGGCTGTTGTTTGCTGGATGTTAGAACATCCGTGAAGATTTGAACAAATTAGCATTATTTTAAATAATATTGTCTTTGAATAACGCTAGAAAGTTTCCGTTTTTCTAAAAAAAAATCAACATTTTGTCCACTTTTTACTTACAGCCAACTAATAATTAAGACATTTTAACAAAACTGTCTGGGCAAATTATTATTCTTCATAACTATCTTCTCCTACAGTAATGCTAGATATTTGTGGTTTTTTTCTGAAATTTTCAACTTGTGCACTTTGTATAAATGCAACTTAGCAAACGTAATCAATTCAAAAATTTATTATTGTTTATAACTATGTTCTCCTATATTAATGCTAGATAATTGCAGTTTTTTTTTAAATTTTTAACTTTTTGTCCACTTTTCACTTTATGGGGTAATAATTAATGCAAGTTAACAAATATTATTGTAAATTTATAGGAGGTTTTTCGGAATTCAATCGTGTGCAATACTACGAATTCTGCCGACGTTTCATGAACATTTCAGTTCACTTCTTCAGGGCTTCTTCAGGTCAGCCCTGAAGAAGCGTACTCCAATGTTCACGAAACTTTAAATTTATTATAATGAATCATCGTGAAAGCATTAAATCTACTATTAAATATTATCAGGTTAACCATTTGTTATTGCTTATAACTATCTTCTCTTAGATAATTGCTAGAAAGTTGCGGTTTTATCTAGAATTTTTAACTTTTCTTTTGTTTTGTAGTGATCAGCAAACAATAAATAAACATTAGAAAGAATAAATTTTTAAACAATATCTTTCTTCTTTCTGAATACATTTTTCTGAAATAAAACAGATATTTGTAAAATTGATATCTGGTTATTATTTACCTCTGTATAGCATTACTCTAAATTATAAATAACAATCAATTTTTTAAATAATTATGTTGTTTAACTTGCATTAATTAGTACCTTACTCTAAGTACAGATAGGACAAAAAGTTAAACATTTCAGAAAAAGAGCAACTGTTTAGCATTAATATAGAGAAAGATAGTTATAAATAATAATAATTTGTTTTCTTTTGCATAAGAAAAAAAGCTATATAATTAAAATAACCTATTTTAAGCACTTAATTGCATATGCGTTCAAGCTGATGATCATTCTAGGCAAATAATTGTTACTTAGTTTGCTAAATAATTGCAATCTTCCATAAAAAATAAGGAAAATATACAGAACTCTGTTGAAAAGTAGATAATTATTAGCGCATGAAAACCCTGATTACGCATAGTTAATTCCGAATCCATTGATCCATTGTAATTCAAAGAGTCTAGAATATTCTTATTTTTTGCACTTTGTTCAGATAATTAGAAGTAAATGTTTTTAAATTGAGACAGGCTAGATCACGATTACAATTTTAGAATATGACCTTCTTATTGTTTCAAAAGAGATAAGAATGGGATACCATCAAGTCGTTTTATCAAACTTTTCTATTTTTCACGTTTTACATCTTATAACATCTTTCAAATTATTATATACAGTCCAAAGTAAATGTAGCAATTAGTTGATTTTCACTGCTGAATTAGCAAATATCTGAACTAATCGAATTGTTAATTTTCTGCTAATCATTATCGGCTCACGTTTCGCTAATCGAATCTGTAAACTTTTACTAGTAATAATTCAAATTTTACCAATTTATATTTGAAGAGACCTCAAAGTATCTTTTGCATAAGGAAAAAAGCTATTCAATTAAAATAACCTTCTTTGGGCACTCAATTTCATACTCATTCAAGCTGATGCTTATTCAAGTCAAATAATTTTTACAAATTTTACGAAATAATTGCATACTGAATATGCATAATTAATTAATATATTGATTGATATTGATACCAGATTGATCCAATATAATTCTAAGATTTAAATTTTTTTCTTAACTTTGTTCCAAACATGGATATGGAAATAGCCCGCCATTCGGGCCGAACAAATCGGGCTATTTCTACCGAAATTTTGGTACACGTTGCCGCGACCCTTTTAAGAAGGTAAAAGGAAACTTTCTCTTCAATTTTAATTGGTGAAGAATTGTGCTTGCTTTTTGGTATTCAAAGGTCAAAAGTTGCTATTTAAGTTTTACGAAGACTCTCTAGATTATACAACACATCCACGTCGGAATCCCTGACTTGGTTGATATATAATTATGTAGTCTATATTTCAGGAACCTTAAGTTAAATCTACATTTCTTAAAAGTATACATGGAAAGAAGGTTCTACTTTATTATTTAGTCGATTATTTTTGTATTATTTTGCATTATTTAAAAAAGATAATTATGCCCCGGGATTCTTCTGGCTTGTAAAAATATTTTCTGGGCATCTCTTCCAATTTAAATTCGAAAAATTTGAAGAATAACTAATTTTTAAATTAATTGAAACACTAACCAGCCTTGTTTAAATTACGCAGCTCGAAAGTAATATTGCGAAACTTGTAAACAAGCTGCGTCGCGTCAAAATGAAAAAACAGAATTATTTACTCCCTTAATCTATTTCACTTTTGTTTATTCACGTGTAAATTAATTCCCCAAAGTCCCCTGAATTAAAAATTAAAACATTTGAAATTTGTCAATTCTGATGTCGAAATAATAATCTACAATGTATAACAAAAGAGCTTTATCTAATCTGAATGAGTTCTATGCTGCTAGGTTTAAAATTAGACGGTTTTGAAATAAAATATCTAAAATTGAAAAAACTTCAAAGAAGTAGCGTTCAAAATTAAGTAAGTTAGAATTTGAAGCCTGAAAAATTAGGTGTTGAAAACCATACAACATTTAACCAATTTCGTTTAGAGGCTTTCAATCGTGACAAATTTAATTTCGCCGTATGAAAAACTGAAATTCTTTCAATTTAAATCTTTCCGGTACTGAAAATTCTCCAATACTTAAGAATAGAAAATTGAAAGCTCATAAAAATTAAAAAAGCACGCTAAAAGCACAACATATTTTATAATTATTACTGGTTCGAAATGAACGATTTAAAATTAAGAGACTTACACAAAAACATTCTCAAATTCATAAGTTTTTAAAACTTAATAATTTCATACCTGAGTACTCGGAAATTATACTTTTTAGAATTAGGCATTCCAAAGTTTTAAATTGGAATCTTAGATAAAACATAAAAATTATGAGCAGGTGCATTAGAATGGCTTGGAAAATATATTATTAGACCTTCTTATTTGCTGATGCAAAGCAGATAATTCAAATCCAATAGACCCATGCTTTCAACTGAGCAATTATTCAAAGAATACAATAAGTAGGCAGAATGAGGTATTAAATATCTCATTTTTTAATAATAATAGTCATATTTAGACTCTCCACTCAAATATCCAGGGTGCTCCGTTGATCTTCTCACTAAATTTTAAATTCGACGCACATTAAAAATGCGTGAATAATTAAATTCACGCCACAATCACTTACACAATAAACTTTGAGAAAACAAGATTAGCGACATAAGAATATCGGTCTATATATAGTCATTTTTTAACAGCTCATTCTTTCTTCAAGATACAAGCATCCGATTTGTAGACTTTGCAGTTTAATTATCACATCGCGGGATCTTCAAGCGAATAATGAAAGAGGTAAGAGTTTAAATTTAAATCTAGAAATAAAGTGTTAATATCATTTTCTTTGTGTGATTTTAGAATATGGACAGTTTCGAAATGAACCAGCGACACTTGATAGCAACTATTTTTTTCAGTCTCATTTTAGGAGCGAGTAAGTAATATTTTAATAACTTTTCTTAAACACGTTTTATCATTTCTTTCTGAAAGAGCGAAAATTTTTTAAAATAATTTGTAACTTGTGATGTAATTTTATAGAAAAATAAATATAAATAGATACACATTAGTAATATGATTATATTTGGTTAAATAATGAAAAAGCATCAATACTTTAAAATTTATGCAAATAATAAAAGTAATAATTTAGATAATTGCTTATAAGCTTCTTATTACCACGCTTTAAAATTTTCATTTGTTTCTTGCAGATACATTCAGTTATAAAGAGGCTAAGAACTGGGGCAAACAATATCCAGAGTGTAATGGGAAACATCAATCTCCCATACTTATTAAGCCAACTTTCAACACAGGACCAGGTTTTGCAAGTATTGCTCAAAAAATGAAACTTACAGACTTTCAGAAATTACCAACAAAAATGACCATAAAGAATACTGGACACACTGGTATTAACCATTACTTATTTTAATGTATAAATTTAATGCTGCTTCATTTTATTTTATGCATTCTCCTACTTTTCCTATAATACAGTGGAAATAAAAGCTGATTGGTCTGGAGAACCTCCAAGGTTGACTGGGGGGCCCCTTAACGGGACTTATGTATTTGAGAAAACCACTTTTCTTTGGGGCAAACAAAATGTAAATATACTCTAAAATTCTTGCGTAATCTCTAAATCCAAATTAATGCAATTTCGCTAGCTATACTAGGGACATTTCACTACCTGAACTACAAAAAATTTAAAAATAGAAAAAATTAATAAAAGAACGCGATATTGTAGCATTTTCAACTTTATTGACACAATAAGAATGCCATATTGTGCAACTTGTAAATAGATTGCATCACTTGTACCAACATAACGCATTTGCAAGCTATTGCTTCAAAGTGGAAACACTAGAATTATTTACACTATTAACTATTACTGAAGATAATAATAATGATCATAATTTTTTACTTCAAACCCACGAAGAATAACGGGAGTGAACACAATTTTTATAATGTTGATACGAAGAAAACTCTTGAGTAAGTCAAAAATGTTTCGTTGATATTTTTATTATCACTAACACTGACAAAACGTTCGATATTAAATTCCATGTAATCATTTTTGTTTAATAGAGAGGATATGGAGATGCACACGTATTTTTATAAAACAGACTTCAAATCATTTGAGAAAGCTCAATCACAAAAAGGTGGTCTTGCAGTATTTGTTGATTTGCTAAGGGTAAAAAGTTAAACTACTTAATTTCAATACTTTCTATCAATAATTCGTTATTAATTATCTGTATG
>CAKNWT010258561.1:0-23325 GCA_932066315.1 Andricus coriarius
TCTTATGATAATCTTGTACGGCTGATAAAAAGAAACGTTTTTCTTCTATTTAATTTTTTTATATCGTGCGTTGTTGGGCTTAAAATGTTAATTTTCGTTTGTTTTTTTGGATTTTGAAAATGCTGTAACTCTGATAATTTTGATTTTATCGAAAAATGTCATAAGGATAATTGGTTTCCCTTTTTGCTCACTACTAATCACCGTACGTAAAATTTGCAAATCGCGAAAAAAAGTGGTCTCAAAAATTTTCAAAATGTGCTCACTTTTTGAATTTTGATCCAAAATATCTGGCTAACGAACTTGACCTTCATTTTGGGACCCTTAAAAAGTATATCGAAGGCTGACTCGATTCGACAAATCCTTCAAAAGTTAGCGAGTCCACAAAATTCAGGTAACCATACATACAGACAGACATACAGACAGACATACAGACAGACAGACACCGACAAAATTGTATGATTTTCGGAATCTGTGAGTGCCGAAACGTAAAGATCCGTTAAAAACCAGAAATCGAAAATTTGGACGAATACATTACACTCTCATGAACGAGAATGTAAAAAAATTACCCAATTATTATTTGAAAATGTTTTTCAGTATTTCAAGTTTTTACTTTAAATACTTCCAATACAGAGGCGTTTACTTTGACTACTTGCATATCAATTTTATATTGACGTTATTTTTCTCACAATTAACGGAACTAAAAAAAAACAGGGGAAACCTCTACTTGGTGATGTTGGCGATCTTCAAGAGGTTCAAAATGATGAGGTTGCGGACGTTGATGAACCCAATGAAAATCTTGAAGTTATCGATCCTGAAAAACATGAAGACGTACGAAAATGGAAGAACGTGATAATATTAGGGAAACGACAGCGATGAGAACTTGTAAAGAGAGTTGGTAGGTTTCTACGTTCCGCTGCTTTAAAAGGCAAGTGATACTTACCAGTGTCCAATCATCGAGTTAGCGCAATATCATACCAGGAAATGTCAGAAAAAGAAGCAAGAACGTACCTATGCGGAAATAAATTTTTGTTACCCTAATTTAAGCTGGTAGCACTGGCAGTAATTAAAGAAAATTACTTTAAAAATGATTTTCTCTTCCTTCATTATATTGTTGATTAATTATTTAATTCATTAAGCGCATTTTGTGCTTCGAAATGGAGGAAGAGAACATCATTTTTTAAATGATTTTTATTCTAAATGCTGCCACTGCTCTCTGAATAGGCACATTCATGGTTATTTTCATTAAGCGGGACCTTCTTGGCTCCCTTCCTTAATAAGTACGTTTTTGCCACTTTTTCTGACTAGGCACCTTTTCCGTTCTGCTCCTGAATAGGTACTATATAGCTCTAACACGACATGATCTTAAACTATTATTTTTAAGGTTTCTGCGACATGCTGACATTAAGGTTTATGGGTGAAAATGTTAATACTTCGTATTATGAGAACTTCTAAATGTGACGTTCAATATCAACTCTTTTATGGGTGTATAAATATTAATAGTTCATACAATGAGAACTTCTCAAATATATTGTTTTTCAAAGGATAAGACCACACGAATCTTACCGATTTGACGAAAAAATTTTGTTGACAAAGTTATGATTACTTGAATTTTAAAAATTAAATACGCGAATTTTCAAAAAATGGTCACAACTATTATTAATAGTTACAAAATGGAAAAATGGCGGGAGTTTTTCTAACATTATTTCAAGTTAATTTACTCCAAAACCCCACTATTTTTTCTGCATTATTTTCTATATTCATCGTGATCTAGAGAGTATAGTCTATAATAGTCTGCCCTGTGTCTGAGCCATGTAGAAGAGAGATTTTTTCTTCCTCTGAAAAACACAAATTTACATTTTTTTTGCGAAAACGACACAAGATGCGAATAAAGTCAAAAATACCAAATAGTTCTTGTAAACAATTTCAATAAAAAAGTCTCTTGACACTTTCTTCTATCTCGCGTTATTTTCGCGATTTTTGCAAAAATATATATAAAATCCGTTGAAATTTAGGTTTTTTCAACAATACAATTTTACAGTTTCATAAGGAACAAAGAAGAACATAATTGAGCAGTTTCAGCAACTGTTACCTCAAATTTTTTCCGTTGAAGGCGGTATTTTTCATACAATCGATATTCTCCATTTTTTCGAACTTTATTATATACATTATTCGCAAAAATCTGGAAATCAACGCGAGATTGAAGAAATTGTGAAGGAATATTTTTCTAGGACTTTAAAAAAGAAAACATTTTGCTTGTCAACTTTTTCCGCATCTTGTTCCGTTTTGGCAAAAATGTTATTTTTTTTAGAAGGAAAAAAATTGAATCTCTTCTCCGAAGCTTGGGATTTCGAAAGTAGACGAGAAATTCTATCCGAATCAGAAAAAAAAACAAGAATATCTATATTGGGTTAAAAATATCACACTTTTAAAGAAAATGTGGACCATTTCTTGATAATTTGCGTTTTGAAGTTGCTAAATTCAAATACATACTCATAGCTTTCTCGACAAACATTTTTCATAAAACCGGTAAGAAACGTGTACATAAAAAGATAGTAATTTAACTATAGGGAAACTAATTATTCATATTCCAAAATTCATTCTCTCGAAGCCGATTTAAGTTTGTTGGTTATAGCATTTGACAGAAATTAGCGCTTGTTTAAAATAGCCTGACAATTTGATTCAAAATGTTGAATTCTGCGCTTGCGAATTTTTCTTGTAAAGTAGCGCTCATTTTCCTAAATTGATAAATCTGAACTCATCGGTCTCATCATCAAACCAATATAATAAAATATAAAATAGGTACTAAATGTTCTTTAAAAGATACTTAAATAAGACACCGTTTATTTTCACATTGTCGTTTGTGAAACAGTCATCGTCAATAATTAAAACTTTTAGAACTGCTGGGCTTTCAGGGTTTAAAAGAGTATTTTTCAACGTTCTTTCAAACATGCTTATGAACATATATGAATTAAATTAATGAAAAATTAAATTAATCATATTTTTAAAAAATCATCCTCTTAAAGCTGATTTAAATTTGTCGGCTATATAATATGATAGAAATGAGCGCTTTTTTGGATAATTAAAAAAAAATTCCATAATTTGTTTTTAAATTTTTATTCTGCGCATGAGTATTGTTTTTGTAATATACAGCTTAATTATTTTCCCAAACTGGCCTCAATCTTAACTCATCTATCTCATCACCAGATAACTATTGTGAAATATAAAATAGGTTGATTTAGATATCATCAGCCTTTATGATACGAAATTTTCTATAGAAATCAGTGCACTAACCGTACATTGAAACAGACTGATTTTAATTTGGATAATTATTTTGCACACAATAAAATTCTTTATATGGTACTAATACTGATGCTCTTATTTTCCACATTGATTTCAAATATTTACAGTGATTGATGGACATTCCTCCTCAGATGTTATGAGGTTGTCGCAAAACTCCTTGAAGCAGATAATATTATCAGTATCTTCTTTCAAGTTCAGTGTTTTCGGGATCTTGTATACCTTTCTTTAAAAAGGTTCTACCTCGTTGGGCTTGGGTGGATTTTTGACAGAAATAGGGAGATTGCTGAGGAGGCGCGATGAGAGACCGAGAAACTGTTGATTTTCCCTGACCCATCTCTCCCTCTACTGTATTCTCTTCCTTGCATCAGGTAACACCCGTATCTCGTCAACAATATGCTGCTTGATTGTCAGCAGCTTTGACATGTTCAGTGTGTGATTGTAGATCCTCAGTTCTTGGGCGAACTTTCGAATCCTTTCTGTGAACGGGCTACCAGATGTTCTGTAGTAAATCACATACTGAACAAGTCATTTAGTCTTGCCCATCCAATCATCTTGTTCAGTTTATGCAAGCGTCTTTCGGTCTTTTGATCCATCGTCGATTTTAGCCATCGATTTGAATCAGCCAAAGCTCTCGCAGCATCATAAACTGAACAATTGATTGTCCAGAGGTCGGACTCCTCCGAGATATCTCACGAAGGGACGCATCCATTTCAGCCAGATATTGTGTCTTAGGAGGAACGAGCATGTGAATGCTCCTCCTTATCCTGAAATCGCGATTATCTCTCAGTAGGTGCCTGCTTTCCGCGGTTGGTCTAAATATCACTTCCTCATCTTCGTCTGCAGCTTGTTCCGGCACGTTGATTTCGCAATGACTGATGCGAAACGTGCTGAAGCTCTGGGCGTTTCTGGCACCACCGAGTGTGCATACGAGCCATAAAGTCTCCGTGAGCAGGGATAATGCTGGCATTGTAGCAGTCTAGCAAGTCATCCTTGAGTTGATTCTTCCACTCAATGCGGGTGTTTCGCCGGTTTGTCGTCGTGTTTCCATCCAAATTATTTTCAACACCCCGAACTATAGGATGATCGGCACTGTTTCCTGACCCAATGTCGGGTGCCCTGCGCGTTCGATCGTTTTGAACCGCTACTACAACTTTTTGGTGGTTTAGTGGTGTCATTTTTGTTCTCATGAGCAGTTGGGAAAAAGGTTCGCAATTTAGATGAAAACACTGCGACGAAACCGACGAAGTGCCCACGTTGAGTGGACGAATCAACTCAAGGGTGAATTGCTAGACTGCCACGATGCAAGCATTATCTCTGTTCACGGAGGCTTTATGGTACGTCTGCCCACACTGTAGGGCCAGAAACACCCAGAGCTTGAGCACGTTTCGCATCAATCATTGCGAAATTAAGTCGTCTACCTCTCGAAAAAAAGATGTGTGCGCAGAGCGCTTCTCCTACCGCTGCATGAACAATCTCGACGATGACCTTTAAGGTCATTTCAAGGTCAACTTTTTTAAGAAAATGGAAACCCCCGTTTTACATGGGAAATCGATAGCGCGGGAAATTTTACGTTCAAATATGTACCCAGGTCATACATAGGTACATTTTAACCTTGAAGATTACTCTAAGGTTATGTGAGCTTAAATAAGGTCTGCATACCTCTTGAAGTAGAAGCTTTTCAAGTTTTTTTCGTAACGAGCAAAGTTACTGACTTTAACAATGCGTATTCAGTAGCGACCATAAGCATGTCCTTGACGATGACCTTCAAGGTCATTTCAAGGTCAATTTTTTTCATTGGAAAATCTTTCAAGGTTACAATGTACATATGTATGACCTGGGTACATATTTCAACGTAAAATTTCCCGCTCTATCGATTGCCGATGTAAAAAGGGTGTTTCCATTACAAAAAAGTTGACCCTGAAATTACCTTGTAGGTCATCGTCAAGATCAAAATAAAGCTCACCATTAAATTTCTCGTTGAAAGTTACTTCAAGAATGACGTTGATCTCCATGAAAAATATCTTACGCGAGGAAATATTAAGCCATCCTGGGACTTTTGTGACACCGGGTGTATATCCAACTTAATTCTGTCTTCATTTCCATAGTGATATTTAATATTAAAATTTCAAAATACCAAATCACACATGTGTGCCGTTAGAGGGTGTTAAACTGAAGTATACTAATTGAGCGTTAAGCTCTACCAAAATAATGTTAAACGTTCCTTAAATGCCTCTTTGTCCCAGCTTTACGCAAATTTTACGAAACGTTTCTAAATTAAATTCGACGTAGAAAAAAAATATATGTTACTTGTACGTACGCATTGACAACATACATTCTCCTTTAAAAAAATGTCATACGGTTTAGCGTTTAAATTTTTCAGTTCAGATAACTATGGATTTTTCTTGTAGCATGACCTAATTTGTGAAAAGAAAAGAAAAGTTTTAATGAACTAAAAAAGGAAATACACGGATTTCTCTTAAATCAGGCTTTATAGTATATACTATCGAACAATAAATTCAAAAGAGTGTCATCATTTTACGCGCACCTTAGAGCATAGTTCTTGCATAATTGTATATTCTCATGAGATGCATGTGACTCGTAATTATAAAACACATATTTGGTGCAAAATTATACAATAAAGTATGTGATTCTGATTTATCACATACAATATAAAAATATTTTATATTGACCAGTAACAAATTTTCGCGTTTTAAAAAATAAACACAAGACATCGCAAGGAGAAATTACAAGACAAAAAATGACCAAGTGCGTACAAATTATAGTCATTATGCCGACTTGCGGATATCATAAATCAAGTACGTCGAGGTATTCTAGGCTTATTTGAGTATTTATTATTTACATAAAAGTAAATTTCTAAAAATTGTAATGAATAACGAAACTGTGAAATATAGATGCTAAATACAATTTTCTGTGAAAAAAAGAACGCCTTTTTACTCAGAATAACTCAAATAAGAATCTTAAATAAAAATTGTATTATAATAAGATCCTGTCAAATTTGGAAGCAATTGTATTGGAGAAACGAATGCCATGAATTTTGTCTAATTCTTTAAAAGATAATGCATGCAAAGAAGAGAACAATGATTTTTTGCATTTTTTTTAAATGACTCGAATGATAAAGCAATTTTTAATGTATTTTAGTTTGTTAACTTTTTCAAACTTATAACTGAATTAGTTCTTTTGCTAGTATTAAAATTTTGTTCAGCCAAATTTACACTTGTTCGCGACAGTGTCTAAATATTCACCATTCTTGCTCAAATCCATTTCCAATTATTCTAAGCGAGATTCTGAAAATGTGTTTTTTTTTTACAGGTAAGGAGAAATCTAATATCTCCGAATGAATACTTGCACAAATGTATGTAACTATTTGTGTGAACTTCACGAAATGCAAAATCTAATTTTTTAAGTGAATGCACCTCGAATTTCACGACACACTGAATCCTTCAGTAGAATTCAAACAAATAACACACGATGATGGAATGAGATTAGAAAAAGATGTAGAACCCTAATATACGCGTGAGACGTTCAATTACACTCTGTAAACAAGAAATCATTCAACTAGCACAGCGTTGAGTTGCGTTCTCGAAATTTAAGGATTAACCAATTTTCATTCAAATGCGATTCATGCATGTTTAATCAGTTTGATCACATAAATTAATCCAGCCTGCAGACATTTGTGCACTCTGATTGAAATGCTACCCCAACCCAGTTTATCGGTTATTCTATGCTGGAAACTTAGTTTTAGTACACTACTGTTCTAAAATTGAAAGCAGATGAGTGAAGAACTTGTCACATTTGAATATAGAACATTGTTTAAAACAGCCACATTTTTTAAACTTGCACACTTAAAGCACGTTAAATTTTTTCCAAAAACTTTCAGTCATATACTTTTACACTATATTTTCTAGAGAATCATTGACGATTACACGTTAGGATTATAGTATTCTACTACACAATTCCACTATTTTTCGACGTTCAAAAATGTGATGCCTTCACTTCTACAAATTCATAAGACATTTTTAAATTTCGGGATATGCATCCACACTTGAAACTTTAATAAATATGCAGTCGAATGTTAAAGATTTTGATCTCTTATGGACATGTGACCATGTGGCAGGCTGGCAGGAAACTTCCGTCATACGCTCGTAGTTTAATTTTGAAATACTTGAAGTTTTGGGGAGAAGGAAATCTCAAATTTTTTAACTGACCTAGTATTTTTCCACAAAGAATTCTTGACCATAACGTTTTAAAAATCCTACATTTATTGAAACATTTTAAATTATTTTATTAAATTTGAACATTACAAAAACATCAGAACGTGAATTTTCAGAAACATATAAATTCAGTGAAAGGTACTGTAAAGATACGGCTGCGAAGTATTATGGACGTATTCACTATAGGTATACTTATTTGTGCTCATTTTATGAGCATTTTACTTCGTCATAAGTATCAAATAAATTTGATTCCTCATAGAGGAAGGTTTTCCCTAACAAACGAAACAAATGGATAGTTTCAATATTTTTCAAGCTTATGTTTTTGTCATTCCGAAAATTTTATTTTCAGAAAATCAGAGGACCCACCAAAATGTCAATTGATGTGTTCTGTTACAATAAAAATCTTTTCAAACTACGGTAATTTTATACTTCAAATTAAAACCTCATAGAAACAATCTAACTTTTCATAGAACTTTCTTCGTAGCCATTGATTAATCAATAATGGTCTTCGAAAGTTCGTCAAAACATCAATCCACGTGTACCGAAGACGCTAAAAATTACATCAAATACAGTACTGTTATATTCCCAATATAAAAAAATCCTCTTACAAACAAGGAAAATAATTTTGTTGAAAAATTTCAAAACGATATTGGTAGGTTATGGTAGATCATGAAAAGTTCTCAATTTTGGCAATCGATGAAGACGTGAACAAATATATAATGTACATTATAATTGTATTACCAATATTAAACAAGTTTTCCTTATATAAACAAGATAAAAAACATATTTTTGCGATTTATCAATAGGTCATTCGACATGTCTCGACGACGTAAACAAACATGTCAGATACAGTACTGTAGTACTCCTAATATGAACGAAGTTTTTCTCATATAAACAGAATACACAATTATTTTAAATTTCATGAATCGGTACTGGCCGGTCATAAAAGGTTCACCAATAGTTCAGTAGATGCATCTGAAGGAGGCGAACAAATACTCTACATGTAATATTCTCGTGTTTTAAATATAAAAAAATTCATATTAACAGAAGAAACCATTTTTTTAAAACTTCATAAATCTGTCCTAGTAGGTCATCAGAGGTTCATCAATAGGTCAATCGATGCATCTCAAAGACGCGAATAAATACTCTATACATTTATTATTGTCATATTTTGAATTTCAACAAAAATTTCTCATATAAACAGGATAAAACGTATTTTTTTTAAATTTATAAATAAGTACAGGTGGTTCATAAAAGGCTTATCAATAGGTCAATCGATGCGTCTCAAGGAAGCGAACAAATACACTGAATGTAATATTGTCGCATTTTGAATATCAAAAAAGTTTTTCTCATATAAACAGAATAAACCATTTTTTAAAACTTCATAAATAGGTACTGGTGGGTCATCAATGTTTCAATATGGTGAATAGAAAAAAGTGACATACAAACATACAAATTACACACATACGGAAATTTATTAAACATTTTATTTTCGAGCTCATGGGGTCGAATTATATCAAAATATGTCAAAAAAGTATATTTGAAAGTTAGGTCATCACAAACCTCCCTCTATGAGGAAGCAAAATTAATTTTAATTATCTTCTAAGGCCTTGTTGCTTCCTCGTAGAGGGAGGTTTCTAATGAACTAAATTTTCAAGTATACTTTTTTGACATATTTTGATATTATTCGACCCCAGCAGTTCGAAAGTGAAATTAAAAAAAAATTTCCCGTTGTGTATGTGTGTATGTGACTTTTTTTCTGTTCACCATATCTCGAAAAGTAAAGAGCTACCACCCTGAAATTTGAATTAAGTATAGCTTTGATTGATATCCAGGTCTGATAGGATTTTGTGCTAGATCGACAATTTAGAACTATTTTTATTCTTGCGTTTAGAGATTTAAAAATAAAAATTTTAACTTGTTTCTTTTGCAAACAAAAAGGGAACGAGATTTTCGATATTAGGATTTTTTAAAACAATTTAACAAATGAATGTAGAAAAAATGATAAAGAACTTTGGTAGGTTACTATTGATCATATCTTTACAACATTTCTTTAAATGAATTTTACAATACAACTTGAAATAAAACTAAAAAAAAGTATATTTATTTCCAATCTAAGTGCAATATACTTCAATTTAACATTAATTAATTAATAAATTAATGAATTTTCCTAATAGATTTTCCTTACTTATTCAAAGCCAGAAATGACCCTCTAGAACCTGATAGGACCCCCATCAGTTTGTTTTAGACCAGAAATTCTGGTCGGGGCCACATCGGAACCCAAGATCAAATAGGAAAAGATACGAAAATTTCTGCACGGATGCAAACATAATTTAATAACATATTTGCGTGTGCTCGAATTTGAGTTTTGCTCTTAAACATCAGTACGAGCTAAATGTGCTCTACAGTGTAAAATAGTATTTAATTCAATTAGGTACTTGAAAAAAGTAATGCTTATCGACGAAAATGTTCCTTAATTTTCGAACTGAGTCATGCATAAGATAGATGCTACTTACTCTTGTATATATTATACGTATATATTATATTATTATATTATATATATATATGTATATTATATTATATGTATATATTATATATATATGTATATAATTATATTTGAAACTGATATTTCCAAATTTGCTTGATAAAACAATGGAACTTCAATAATTATACCCACAAAGTACACTTATTGAGTTGGTACTCATGGTAATGCTCACCTCTCAAAACTCAAGACGCTCGCCACGTCACTGGAATTGACACCCTTTATTGCCCCTTATTGTCACCCCTTGGTGCTTGGCATCCGGCCGCCCCACCGCCCCCGCCATACGCCGCTACTGATTATACCTAATAAATGATTCGATAATTATTGTCGGAACTTAATTAATTTGCGCGATTATGTGTAAAGAACACCTGTTTGTTTCACAGGTGTGTGGGTTGCGTGCTCGTTTTCGGTTCAACTTAACAATCAACAAACCCAACCTGTATCTGTGTCGCACATCCATATAAACTATTCATAAAATAGACTTTTCATTACACTTCTAAAGTGAAAAACTCACAAAAAAGCACATATCCCTCTCAACGAATTATCGTATACTCATTTTCATTTTTCTTTTTTTTTTTTTTAAATTCATCGTAATAAGGATTCCGAAGCTTTAATGGTAGCTTGTACCCTTTGGTCTAGCTTACATAAAACTAATTTATGTTATATATTTTTATGTAAAGCTTAACAAGGAATGTGAATTATGCGGTCTTAATCACGCTCGATAACGATTTTTTTTATATCTTTTATGTTTTTTAATTATTTCCCCGAAATTTTAAAGAATTCAAATTATTATCATTGCAGGATTCAATTTTCGCATATATTTATTTCGTACTTCAAGAAAAGTTCTCTTTAAAATACATGTTTTAAATTTATTTCAAAATTTAAAGAAATTAACTATGTATCTGCAATGTCTATTTCTTTTTGTATGCGCTCGGCAGAGACATGGTTGCGAATCAGCCAACGAGATTTTGGAAATAAATATATTCAGTTCCACTCATTATTACGTAGAACAACTTTCCACGTCTTTTCATCAAATTTTAGATAAACGATTACAAAAAGGGCGATCTCTTCTACTCCCATTTCTTCCCTCTTTTCTTGTATGTTTTAAATCCTTAACTTCGCCTTGCAGTTTTCAAGACCCAGCCTTAATCTGAAGAAGACAGAAATAAACCCAGAGTAGAAAGTACTTTAAATTGTTTGTTCTTTTCTGGAGCTCAACGTTCTTTGCCGATGATCACACCTGTACCCTCTTTCTTTTCTTACATTACATTCTGTCTACTCCATTTTAAAATCCAATTGAAACACCGGAGAGAGTTAAGGGTAAGTGCTCGATTGATTGCGAATGAAAGTATAAAAAGTAAGTATTGATCTTAAATTATACTGTTAAAAATGAAGAAGATTTAAAAAAGGAATATTCTTAATTTAGAAATATCCGACATAAATTTTGAGTTTATAAATGAATAAGCAGCTATTTCTACTCGGATTAAATATTGTGTTAATTCTTGAAAATGCTCTAAAACTTCTGGAATGTTCTTTGAATTTTCTAGAATAGCGCGAAATTTTTTTATGGATATTATTAAATGTGTTTTGAATGCTATAAAATATTCTGAAATCCTGCGGTTTACTAGAATATTCTTCTACAATAATTATGAAATTCTCTATGAATTATGGAATTTTCTTGATTATAATTACTTAATTGACTTAATTGACGTGTCTAGAATATAGGGTTACAATTATGGTGATTAAAAAAAGATGATTTTTCAATTTGAATTAGTGCCGGGCTGAGAAAGTTCCACATGGTCTGGGAAAAAAATGCACTCAAGAAAAAACAAATCGGTTGATTTTTATGTGCCAAAGGCGATTGTTTAAATTATTTCCTAGAAATGCGAAAAAGTTTGTTTCCATAAAATACTGTATAACTTCTGTAATTCTGAATATAATTCAACGAGCTTACATGGTTTGAGGATTAAAAAAAATTTTTTTTTGTTATTAACAACTGAAAGCTGATTGAAAAAAAATCAATAACCCAAAAAAGTATTCGAGAATTTTAGCAAGACCTATGTTTAAGGTCGATTGTCATTCTATATGCAAGATTATATCTTTTTAGTGGCTTAGAATCCTTATCAGGATTTGTATACGGATAAACAAGAATCTGTGCAACAGAGATTCTTGAGGTCAATTGCATTCAGATTAAAAATTCCTAAGGAAACAGGCTATTTGTAAAAGCATATCTGAATCATTACATCTATACTCACTCGAACATAGAAGGTTTCAGACCAGACAAATTTTTTTGCATAAGCTCTTATTTTCTTATTTAGATAGTCCTTTCTTACTACAATAAATTCATTTTGATATTTCTTTCAGTGAGTTGAGGAATACAGATCCTGGTTTTTTCGAAACTCCATCTCGTAGAACAGAATATGGCTCAGATGCACCTCTAACCCGAAATCTCTGTTGCAATTATAATAAGATAAACAATGTATCCTACGATGTCGACATCTTCAATCAATCATTAAATGATTTTGTGACGACAATTAAATATTTTTCGAAGCCATAAAGCAATTTTTTTGTTTGTTTAAGTAATCTTCAGGAAGTAATAAATTAAAATTCATGAATGTTGCTAAACTCGAACTACTGCGCATATTTACTATTAGATGATAATTACAATTTTTTATTTTAAATTTCTTTGTAAAATACTGAATATTAAGTATACTCTACATTATAATTATGCACCAAGGCGTTAGCCGTCAATAAACTAAATTCAAATTGAAATTATGATGGAAATTATTTTACCCTATAAATACGCAGCAAATTTACTTCAGTCTGTGCGAAAAAACTTGACTCTTGCGTAGAGAAACAGACGACACTGGAAAAAAGATAGTGCCATGTAAACTGTGTCAACATTTGATGTAAAAATGTAAACCCTCGTCCCATTAAAACCTAAATGTTTCAAATTTCCTCACTCACGATTGCACGTCTTCAGATCCAAGTTGATGCACAAAATACTTCCTTACTTTCAGTCTATTTAAATTACACAGTTAAATGTAAATAAGTTGTTATTTGTGAAGTCACAGTCTCATGTAATTTTAACGCTCAACAGTCTGATAAGTAAAATGCAATTTTGAGTATACCTTTTTTGGTACAGTAGAGCATTTTTGATCGATAAAATCAGAACCGTTGGTCGAAAATGGTTACTTCACGACCTTGTGCTTTCTTTTTAGGCCTCAAACAAGTGTGCCGAAGCACATTCTAATCAGATAATTTCTTTAAAAGCTATCGTGCTCATGGACGACGACAACAACAGACAGTAATATCCATCTTTGTTAATCAGTGGGTCTAAAAACATCGAGATTTGGTGAAATCTGTGAAAGTAAATCTTCACCAGAAACAATACCCCCTCATTAAGACAAAAATTTATACAAATTCAAAAAGACATTTATAATATTATTGGCTTATGAAGGTGACTAAAAATTCTATCTTTTTAGAACGATTTAGTATCAGACAGGCTTCCCCACAGGATAACAGTTTCGGGCTTCACTCCCGAAAGCAAAAAAAAAACAGTTATATATGTATAATTGAACAAGGACCTGCACACGTGCCAGTCTCTTAGAATTAGCTTCAGCTTATCTAGTTCAGAAGTTCAGTAGGAAAGCAATTCCTCCATACTGTAATGTATGATATCACAATTTGCAGTTTACCGTACTAATCTCCAGGCTTTCAAACTTTATCTTCTGTTAAGATGACTTGCTGTTCACTACCCTGGCTGCTGTCTCTTAACTCCATTCACTAAATACAAATTGTTTGCTAACAAAGACGTTATTTTGCGGTCAGTGTACTATATGTATAGTTTTAATGTTGTCATAAGGACAGCCGTGGGTTTTCACCGGAAGCGGGAGCCATTCTAGTACATTTCACCCGCTCCTGGCGAAATCGCGGAAATGTGTAAATTGTGACTACACTAGAAAAAAAGAAAAGAAGTTTCTGAATTATAATTTTTAAGTCACCGGCTCTAGTGCGGCAATAATACCACGTCGATCAAGGGATAAAGCCACTTGTGACTTTATTGTTGCCCGTACGGGCCTGTTACGTGGCGCTGCAGTATTTACTATGTGAGTTGTAAATGTGGAACGAACTACGTAGGTATTAATAATAGTACCTATGTAAATCGAGTTAAATTTACTGATTTTGGTAAGATGACCATAGTCGGCCGAAATCCTGTTTGAGAATGTAACCATTACCTTCCAATTAAAAATGTTTAATTTCTGAAAAAAGATCTTTCTCCTTCGCTCCGGTGGGATTCGAACACCACGTCTTCCGATTGCCGGTCGAGTGCTTCAAACACTAAGCTACTAGAGAGATCGAAGGTAGATGCTTTTTCCAGATATACGCTTTTCATAGCAAGGAGTTATGTTTTGAATACAAGTTAAATGAGATGGAATCTGTATTATCGTCGGAGTTGGTAACGATCGAGCATATGTAGATAACTTTCACGAACTATGAAACTGAAAATCAAAAATATCGATCTAAGGTAACTCCTTAAATAATAATAACCTTAATAATAATCGGCGTAGGGATGTGGCGACCCCATCGCCCGAGAGCTCCGGCTCTTGCAGCCAGCCACGTTGCATTGGGCTAACTCCCCAATGTGAAGAATTATTCGGTTACGGCACCAGTATCGCGCAGTACCACCGACGATAGGCCTCTCTCGGATGGAGGGCATGGTTCAGTTGGGAGTGGCAATAGGACCGAACCAAGGCGACCGCCAGGGGATGGCCCACTCAGGTGGGACATCCTTACCTGTTTGCGAAGAAGCTCACCGGCGCGATAAGGATTCCTGCATGGGTTACATGACCGTTTCGTTAATATGCTCCCAAAATATGCTCATCAAACGCCTCAATATTTAAGAGATCATGTATCCTTCTTGCGCAAAAGCGGATATGAAGCTCTTTTTCGGCAAGAAGAAGAGCAACATCGTACAGTGAACATACCACCCGTTTCAGCAAGACCACCTTTGCAGATAGCCTATAATGCGAACATGAGAAGTAGGAGATCTATCCATCAAAAAGTATTTATCAGGATGGACAAATTATCTGAAGCTAATACTGCTCTCCCCGCTTTGCTCTACGAAGATGTTAATCTTTGGAATCTGAACTAGAAGTAACGATACTTCAGTACGCCTGAGTAAGACTCGCAGCGTATTGCACAGCTTCAGTTTAAAATTGAAACGGCGAGATGACATGCATCAAATATTCAGTGCGTGATTAGCTACATAACATCAAATAAGAAATTCACTCTAAATGTTAGGGCACTTGTTCGAAACTTAAGGAAAGCAAACCATACGTTGAACAAGTGTAAACTGTTGACCATCAAGCAGCACTGGACGCAAAAAATAAGATCTCTTTTAACAATGAAATAGCGCTTCGAACAGCGAGTAAATTGGAATCAGGAAAATTCCACCTTTTCTACTCGTCCTTCCCGTCTGTTAAATAAAACGTCACGTAACGTTAAAGATCCTCCTAGCCGAGAAGAGATTTAAGTCTTCTGAAAGGAAGCATATGGAGATACATATCAGCTAAATGAAGACGCTTCAGATATATCACCTTTCCGTAAATTTTGCCAAAGGCAAAGGTTGCAAAGTCCAGAGGAAGACTGTCCACTAATTACTGCTGCAGAAGTGCAGAAGGTTATCGCTAGAACTATGAAATTTTCAGCGCCAGGGCCAGATAAAATCAAAAACTTTTGGTGGAAGATGTTCATTTCTACGCACCAACATCTAGCTCGTATATTTACTATTTACCCATCCCGCAGTGGCTAGTGGAAGGACGCACGGTATTGATACCTAAGACCGGAGATTTGTCAAATCCGCAGAACTACAGGCCCATAGCTTGTTTCAACACCAGCTACAAGCTATGCACTGGCATCCTCGAAGAGAGGATATCATCATCTATCAACCCGGTATGGAGTGCAATAGTTGAACAACGTAGCTGCAAGAAAGGGCTGGCAGGTTGCAGGGAGAAGATGTTAATAGACAGGTGTATTACCCAAGACTCGATAAGGTATCGGTGCAATCTGTCCATCGCTTGGATTGACTACCGTAAGGCATTCGATTAGACGAACCATGAGCTACTTACTAAGCTCCTTGAGTGCCTGGAGGTGCATCTAAAAATAGTGAGATGCATAAAAGAGCTCATGCTGTTGTGCGGACAACATTTGTCATAAAATCTGACAAAAGACGTGGGGGGTCTTCCAAGGAGACTCTCTAAGTCCGTTACTTTTCTGCAGATCCCTCTTGCCACTATCTATTGTGCGGTGAAAAGGTACTCTAAAGCGATTGGCTTAAGCTTCGGACTCAACAAGTGTGCCTGCGGCAACCTGCACCAAGGAAGACTAGAAACTACATCATCGCGAAATCTTGGAATACCGCAAGCAGAAACCTTAAATGTTCGCGTGTTAAAAGCGGCACTTGAAAATAGGTATCACCAAAGTCTCTAAAAAATTTGGGCTTCCGAAGTATGCAGAAAGAACAATATCCAGGCGACCAATATGCTGGCCATTTCTATACTGCTTTACACGTTTGGTGCAGTAAAATGGAACGTCGATGAGTTGAGGTAAGCTTGGACTGTCTTCATCGAAGAACGGATCTAGCTATAGCATGCTCAGTTCTAAATAGTGCAGATTCTCTCATGCGACTCTTACATCAATATGAAGTCAACGCTGCAGTGTTTCTGTACCGTGCCGCAGATAGGGCTGCAGAGGAGCTTGGCTTCTTATTTGATTCTCGCGACACTACACGTGGCCTACCATTACTAACACCTATGGTGCTCAAAAATCGTGTACAGGAAGCAGAACATACGCTTCTACTAAGAGAAAATTCTGACAAGTCTCTTCATGGTAAATTATACTGCATCATACGTAGGCAAGAGATCTCGATGGGTCTGTTCAGCACGTTTCTTAGGTCCGCTGGATTGAGATCGGAGACTGAGGGATTTCTTTTTTTCGTGAGCGCATAATTAATGTACCTGTAGGCGATACCAACTGCCGAGCGTGCAAGCAAGAGCCAGAAGCACTTGGTGTTACATTACCATCTTAGGCACTTATATGGTGTTGATCTATTGCCCGTCATGCCATACGCCCATGGGGAACTCAAGTCCGTTTTTGGAGAATGATCAGTGTAAGATCTACTGGAATTGCTCATTCTCCACCACTCAACGTATCAGTGCTACGAAGCCTGATATTGTCCTCCAAGATCTGAAGACCAAGATCATTTCGGTGATTGAATTCTCGGCACCAGCCGATGGTAATTTCATGACAAAGGAGGTTGTATTGGAGGTATGAAACCTCCATTTCTTAGCCAACTCAACAAGATTCGGGCTTGTCAGCGACCGGCTCATTCCATCGCGAACCGGATGCAAAAAGCTGTTCTTCTGGAATCACTTCATCTGGCCCATCTTGGAAACTTGTTAACAAAGTTTCCAAAATGGAGACGGGGCATACTTGCTCCGTCTTCACCAAACATTTATTATCTCTTATCACACTTCAAACAATAGTTTCATTACATAAATAAAAAATTACAAATCCTTCTGCAGCGCTACCTATAAAATGTTAATACCAGGTGTATAAGCCTAAATCCGCTCTTTTGTAGGCAAAAGAAAGTCGTTTTTTTTGCAGAAAATAAAATAAATTTTACTCAAAGTATTTTCCCTCGCTTTCTATACATTTTCCCCATCTCTCGGGCAATTTGTGTATACCACGCCAAAAAAAGTCTTTATCTTTCGATGCAAACCACTCGTCAAGCCATTTTCCGACGTCTTCGTACGAATCGAAGTATTGTTCAGCGAGCGCCTGACCCATCGACGAAAACAGGTGGTAATCAGAAGGGGCCAGGTCTGGTGAATAAGCGGGATGAGGTAGCCATTTTTGACGTGTGCGATGGGGCGTTGTCGTGAAGAAAAATCAGCTTCTCATGTCTTTCTTCATAATCCGGCTTTTTTTCACGCAAAGCACGGCGCGATTTGATTAGTTGTTGGTGGTAGAGGTGAGCATTGACAGTTTCACCAGGTTTTAATAGCTCATAGTAGACGACACCCTGCTGATCCCACCAAACGCACAGCATCGTCTTGCGTCCAAAGCGATTAGGTCTTGAGAAAGAAGTTGATGGTTGTCCGGGATCGACCCACGATTTTCTTCGTTTCGGATTCTCAAAATAAATCCACTTTTCGTCTCCAGTCACCACACGATGCAGAAACGACTTTCTTTTGTGTCTAGAAAGCAAGATTTCACATGTGTTTTGGCGTCGCTCCATCTACCTATCGTTCAATTCATGGGATACCCATTTTCCCATTTTTTGGATCTTTCCCATGGCATGTAAACGCATGGAAATGGCCGGTTGAGTAACGCCTAACTGTTCGGCAAGCATTTTTTGTGTTTGTGTGTCGTCCTCATCCAAAAGAGCCTGTAATTCATGGTCCTCAACTTTTTTGGGCCGATTTTCACGCTTTTTGTCATTCAAGTCAAAATGACCGTCTTTGAACCGACGAAACCAGTCTCTGCAAGTTGTTTCCGATAAAAAACTGTCACCATAGGCCTTCACAAGCATTCGATGTGATTCGGCAGCCGATTTCTTCAAATTGAAGCAAAAAAGTAGAGCTTCCCGCAAATGCTCCTTTTCTGGCACAAAACTAGACATGCTTACTCAAGGAAAAATTTATGTTGTTGTATAAAAAAAACTGAATATGTGCACTGATTTATGTAGCCAGGTGTCGAACTCACACAAAAAAAAGCATGACGTTTCTATTGTAGCTAAGTATGTTCACTACCGCCATCTCTGAGCAAACAGCGGATTTAAGCTTAATTTTTCTGAATAACATGGAACTCACACATAAAGAAAACTACTTGGAATTTTCACAACAGTTTTAAGATCTTTTGATGCAAACCAGCTGTGTTTCTGAAACGTAATCGATTCGAATTCTTTCAAGTAAATGTTAACTATTAGTCTGGAAGATGTCGTATTTATTTATCGTATTTTTATTTATCATCATTTTTCTTTCCTAAATTTATAAACTACATATGATCAATTGTTACCAAATCCGATGATAATACCGATTCTATCTAACATAAGTTTCCAATTATTTATTGAAATTCTTCATTTTGTGTGAAGTTGTATGAAGAAAGTGCAAAATTACATTTCAACATAAAATTACCAAAAAGAGTGAAAATCAATCTCCGTGTAAAAGTTTCTTTTGAAGAATGTAATTTTCCATTATATTCTGGTAAAATAACTTAAAAAAATATGCTGCGCGCTCTACACATCGAACCAAGTTTGTATTAGAGTCTCTGGAATAAACAAACTCACGACACTGTTCTGTATGACAAACGTTCGATTTATTGTTAAGCTGGAATACAAAGAGAACTGCGTCACGTTCGCATAGTCTCACTTTGAGTGTTTTTCGTGAACTTACTGTCGGTGAGTATTAAAGTCGATATTGATGCATCATCTGTGCTTTATGCTAGGATTTAAATTTAACTTGACAAATTTGATTTTTAATTCAACACTTTCTTAAATGTTTACAAAAATGGAATAAAAGGTAAAAACTTACGTTTACCTATATTTTGACATCAAAACAACATTCACAATTGACTTCTCATTGTCCTCAAAATTTTTGTTGTTTTGTTTTTACATATGTCCCGTTTTTACCCATAAAATCTTCCGGCGTGTCCTTGGCAACGGCTTCGTCATGATGTCTGCTGTCTGTTGCTCCGTAGAGACTTGTTGAACTCCCAGCTTCCCTTCGGTTACTTTCTCACGGATGAAAAAGTGATTGATTGAGATGTGCTTAGTTCTGCGATGAAACTCTGGATTTTGTGCCAGTCTCACCGCTGCAGAGTTGTCAACTTGAATGATTGGGACTTGCTTCAATTTGACAATTCCTTGAAAAATTCTGCTCAACCAAATTGTTTCTTTGGCTGCCTCGTTCGCTGCAATGATATCCGCTTCAGTTGTAGAGGTTGATACCACTGCTTGTCTTTGGCTCAACCGGGAAACTGCTCCTCCAGCATACTTGACGACGACTCCAGAAGATGAGCGCCCTGACTTCAGGCACCCTCCAAAGTCTGCATCACTGTAAACCTCCAAAATGCCTTTCTCTGTATTTCTGCGATAAACTATTCCTAGATCCAGGGTTCCTGCTATGTATCGAAATAGTTATTTGTGATACAAGTGCGCAAAATAGGTGATTGTGTGCGAGTGTGAATTTTGCAGGATAAGCCGGAGGCTCGAAGCATGAGTCGGTGGTTAGCGCACGAGCGAAGCGAGTGTGAAAACGTAGACGAGTACTTCGAGCCACAGGCGAATGATGCAATCACACTGATAGAAATAAATTGGCGGTACAATCATATTTATGATTAAATCAACCATAATTTATTGCTGATATAGATACAGCCATACTGGATGCGTGTTTTGGCCATCTGATTCTTGCTAAATGAATATGAGAGGATCAACCATCCGTGGGAGGAAAAGTATTCATATTTTATATAGTTGATTTAGAAAACCATATTGGGTCCTGCACTGACTACAATGCGATATGTTAAATTCACCTTAAAGGTTATTATTTTAGAATCACTTACTAATGATAGGTTATGTTGGAATAAAAACAAATAAATTGAAGAGAAACATCAAATTTCGGCTCGATATTGCTTTTTTATGACACATTCATGATTTCAGCCCTTTTCGGCGCCTATGAGACGGGGCTAAAGCTTTACTCGCTAGGCAGTAAAAAGCACTCTTTACTTCCTAGGGACTGAAAATGTAAGGAAATTTTGGTTGTAGAGGATAGAATTTTGCGGTTATTTATGGAAAGTTACCATATATAACTGATCAAATTACCTTAAATTACCGAAAATTTTTATAAATTACCGAAAATTTTTAAAAATTAGTTTTTTGTTATTTATGGAAAGTTATCAAATGTACTTGTAAAATTACCATAAATGACTGAAACTTTTCATAAATTTCCGGAAATTTATGGAAGTTTAAAAAAATGAACATTGGTTAATTTACCATATTTAGGGTAAAATTACCATTAATGACAAAAAAATTTCATAAATTTCCGGAAATTTATGGAAAATTAAAAAAATTAATATTGGGTAATTTATGGTCATGTACCATGTTTCCCGGTAAAATTACAATAAATGACCCAAAATTTGCATAAATTTCCGGAAATTTATGGAAATGTTTAAAAATAAATTTTTTATAACACATGCATGATTTCAGCCCTTTTCGATGCCTATGAAGCGGGGCTAAAGCTCTACTTTTTACTCCCTAGGGACTGAAAAGTGACGTCATAGATGAACAATGAAAATTATATGTCTATTAGCTCGCATTTTACTATTATCAGCCCATTCGCGTAAAAACTGTGAGGAAATTTTTGTTGCAGATAATAGAATTTTGCGGTTATTTATGGAAAGTTACCATATATAACTGAACAAATTACCTTAAAATACCGAACATTTTCATAAATTTCCGGAAATTTATGGAAATTGTTAAAAATGAGTTCTTGGTAATTTAAGGTAGGTTACCATATTTACTTGTAAAATTACCATAAATTACCGAAAATTTCCATAAATTTCCGGAAATTTATGGAAATTTTTCAAAATGAATTTTGGGTGATTTACCATATTTACCGGTAAAATTACCACAAATGACCAAAAATTTCATAAATTTCCGGAAATTTATGGAAATGGTTAAAAATGAATTTTGGGTAAATTATGGTAATTTACCATATTTACCGGTAAAATTACCATAAATTACCAAAAATTTCCATACATTTCCGGAAATTTATGGAAATGTTAAAAAAGGAATTTTTGGTAATTTATGGTAATTTACCATATTTGCCGGTAAAATTGCCATAAATGACCGGACTCGCGCTACGCGCTCGCCTACGACTCGTACTGAAAACATACACTCGTCGAAAAAGCCCCTCTTCTCCCCCTAGGTGCATAATATACTATTAAGTAATTTATGGTAATTTACCATATTTACCGGTGAAACTACTATAAATGACCGAAAATTTTCATAAATTTCCGGAAATGTATGGAAATTTAAAAAAATGAATATTGGGTCGTTTATGGTTAGTTATCATATGGACCTGTGAAATTACCATAAAAGACCGAAAATTGATAAACATTGTTAAATTGAATTTTGGGAAATTTTATGGTAAGTTACCATAAATAACCTTTAAAGTTACCGTAAATAACCAAAAATTCCCGGCAATTTTTTTATTGGATTTTTGATAATTTGGAATAAGTTAACATAAATTTCATGTTTGTTTTTTCAAAATCTAATATGGAGCTAAATTTGATATGCACCAAGGGGGAGAGACAGTTTTTCGACTTGTGTATGTTTTCAGTACTCGTCGAGAAAGCTCATCTTCTCCCCCTAGGTACATAATATACTATTATCCTGTTGTTTTCAGGGTTTCGCATCCCCGAGCTGAAACCCTTGTAAGGGTTTCGTATGTCCTGGGCAGAAACCCTTATAGTTTCGGTCGGTTGTCCGTCCGTCGTAAAACCTGATAGGGACGTAGGGTCCAAAATTGAAATAGGAACCAAAATTGACATGGGGCCCAAATTTTACATGGAGCCCCAAAATGGACATAGGTTCCAAATTGGAAATAGAGACCAAAATTTACATAGGACCTGAAATTTACATAGGGCCCAAATTTGGCATAGGACCCAAATTTGAAATAGGGCCCAAAATTTACATAGGACCTAAAATTGACATAGGATCAAGTTTTTTTCATAATCCCTAAAGTGACATAGGATTCAAATTTGACATGGAGCTCAAAACGAACATAGGACCCGAATTTGACATCGGGCCCAACATTGACATAGGATCCAAAATAGATATAGAGCCAAAAATTGTTATGTGGCCCAAATTTGGCATCAGGTCCAAAATTGACGGGTGACCCAAAATTGACCATGAACCCAATATGGACGTGGACACGCTCGGCGCCTACTTTGATTAATTTTAATTTCGGTGGCGTGTCCGTCCGTCTGTCGCACTTTTTTTCATAGAAAATATTTGGTACAGCAAAAGGGCATAAGCGCCAACATTTGGCACAACAAATGCGCATAAGCGCCAAAGTTTGGAATTCCAAACGGGCATAAGCGCTAATACTTGGCACAGCAAAAGGGCATAAGCGCCCAAGTTTAGAATTCCAAAAGGGCACCAGCGCCAAAGTTTGAAATTCCAAAAAG
>CAKNWT010258564.1:0-23955 GCA_932066315.1 Andricus coriarius
AGCATTATTATTGCTAATAATTGAGTTGTTAGACATGAGGAATCGGGCTTTCGCTCGAGAGCTCGAAATCCCGTGAAACACCTCCCACCACTCAACACTGCAATCTACGGGTCTCATCTATACACCGCCCATGAGCCGCGCCGCTATATGGGTGAGAATGTATAGTAAGTGGAGAGGGAAGATTTCGTGAGTCTTCCCTCTCTCCTAAAAGTCGCGTCTGGCCGGTCGACTTCGACCGCTCGCCCTGAACAATCTCACTTTTCAGAGTAAGCCCCCTTTCTTCGGCGCACGTCACATATGAGTTGGTTAAGAAAAACGGCATAGAGAGAGAGAAGGCAGCACGGGAAGAGAGAATAAGAGAGTCAAGGTTTAACGGGAACTATGTGTGGATAATGCCAGGGGCGAGAGCGCAATATTTGTGTGAGAAAGGAGAGAAAGGAAGTCAGAAGCTTATAGCGAGGATGAGGTGTGGGTGCATGGATGATTTTAATAGGTTCTGGCTCACGAGTGAAAAGAGGATGTGCGAACTGTGTAGGAAGGGGTATGCAAAAGTGGAGCACTGGTGGGAGGAGTGTGTAGAGGTGGAAAGAAGTGAAATGAGCATGGAGGCATTGATGCATGAAAGGGGGGACAAGAGGGCAGTAGCATGGGTGAAGGGAGTGTTGGGTAGGATGGAGAAGAGAAGGAAGGAGGAAGAGGAATCGAGGAGGAAAGATTGTAAATAGGAGATGAAGTAGATATAAGTAGTATGTAAATATTGTAAATAGTAGATAAGCTTTAGGTAGTGGATGCGGAAGCGAGAGAGTAGGGACATGCGAGCGAGGCGAAGCGAGAAAGGCAAGTCGATAATAGCGTGCGATTCTAAATATAAGGTATGGATGGATGTTAATTTTAAGGCTTAGATTTAAGAGAAATTATGTAAAAATAAGGAAAGTGTAAGCAAGTCAATTTTTCAAGGCCAACATGCTGAAGAATAAACGTTTATACTACTATAATTATTGTTAATATAAAAAAAAGATAAATTAATTGTTCACTATCCCTTCTTTTCCAACCCAAACCATCCTTTGTTTGTCAAAGTCAATCTATTTTTACTTGTTTGTCAATGTAATTCCTCATAGCAACAGGATATCCCGGGATAACTTATGTTTATATATCAATATATCTCATTATACCCTGAGATATCCTAGGGGCATTGTAGGGATATCTACAGGATATCACATGAAGAAGGAAATCCAGATACCCATAGGATGTTTTTCGAACGTTTTGGAGTTACTCAAAATTTCACATCAGATATTGCAATGGTTACATACCCCTTTCGCACCAGTGCATATCTTCACTTTTGGTATTACAAATTAATCATCT
This sequence comes from Andricus coriarius, assembly GCA_932066315.1. NCBI lineage: Eukaryota > Metazoa > Arthropoda > Insecta > Hymenoptera > Cynipidae > Andricus > Andricus coriarius. The sequence continues at coordinate 1,363 of CAKNWT010258564.1, forward strand.
TTAAGTTGCAATGAAAAATATTTAAATGAGCACGTTTGGAAAATTTAGCAACGATATAAAAATAATTGTAAGAAGTAACATTCAAGAAGCAACATAAGTAACAGTGGTAAAATTTTAAAAACAGAAAGTGTCATAGTCAATTAAAAAAAACGGATTTCGGGAAGGCCGCGCACTTTTTTGGAGTAACAGAAGATGGCGCTACGAAATCTATTTTCTAAAATAACCAGAATGTCGGGAAGCTCGCGTTACTTTTCCAAGGAAACAGGAGACGGCACCACGAAAATCAATTTTTTCAAAAAACGAAGCGCCTTATGCAATTTCGAGACTGAATCTCAAAACCTCCGACAAATTGCCTGTTGTAGTTAGTGCTTGAATTAGTGGGGAGAGAGGCAAGAAGAAATATGCGAATTTAAACGCACTCCATATTTTTTTACTTCAAAGCCACTTGATTTCTGTCTCTCTTAATGCAAGTAAAACAAGCAAGTGGGAGAAAGTGTCGAGACGGGACGCATGTGTACGTGTGTGTTCCGCGAAGGCGTTTAAAAAGAACTAGAGTTGCATTATTGGCAATGAAAGAAAATAAATAAAACATATGCCCGTTAGAAAAGGAAACGACAAGGGCTATTCCAATTATTATGAATCCTTTTCTAATGGTAGAATTAAGATGGACTACTATATTGGTGAATACCTGTATTATTCCAAATTATCCGTACGTTATATCATTATTAGATGTTTCGTAACTTGTGTATAAGTTTAAAGTTTAAAATGAAGTGTTCTCTTTGACGATTGAGAGGGCATACATTTTGTGTTTTTAATCTTGGGGGTTGTCAGAATATAATTGCAGTGATATTTATAAAATTCGTTAACTTATTTATCAATTGGAAATCCCCCACGAAATAAGCGGAGATAGTATTCTCGGACGAGAATAAATGAATGACGTCACACAAAATAATAAACGAAGTCTGAGACTAGACTTCATTCAGTTTGTGAATCCTCCGCCACCTTTTCAGTTTTTGGGTTAATCAGGAAAAGTGCCATTTTTTGGAGATAAACCAGTTAACAATTAAAGCAATCATTTATCGGGTTGTAACACAATTTTTGAGATAGATATCTCACGTGGGACTTTTGAATATCCAAAGCATGTCATAAAATATTCCAGTATATCTCAGGAATATGTTTCAATACAATATTCTCGCCTACCTTTCTTAATGTTTATTTAGCTCAGACTGTATATAATATCTCTCGTCTATTCTCATCTATTGTCTATATTTCTCTACGAAAAATATAAATATATGAAAAAAATAAAATCGACCGCCTATCTTTCTGAACCCTCTCTTTTCTATATCAGCTTATCATTGTTCATTCACGACACTTTTCTGTATCTTTCTGAATAAACATAGTTTTCCTATTTTATCAGGATCATCTTTTTAATTCTATGACTTGTTTAAATTCCCTATTGATTAACCTCGTCTATTCATGTCTATCTGCTTCTCTGTTTTTATAAACATAATCATCCACTTACCAGGTGTATAAGCTTAAATCCGCTGCTTGCTCAGAGATGGCGGTAGTGAACATATTTAGCTACAATAGAAACGTCATGCTTTTTTTTTGTGTGAGTTCGACACCTGGTTACATAAATCAGTGCATATATTCAGTTTTTTTATACAACAACATAAATTTTTCCTTGAGTAATCATGTCTAGTTTTGTGCCAGAAATGGAGCATTTGCGGGAAGCTCTACTTTTTTGCTTTAATTTGAAGAAATCGGCTGCCGAATCACATCGAATGCTTGTGAAGGCCTATGGTGACAGTGCTTTATCGAAAACAACTTGCAGAGACTGGTTTCGTCGGTTCAAAGACGGTCATTTTGACTTGAGTGACAAAACGCGTGAAAATCGGCCCAAAAAAGTTGAGGACCATGAATTACAGGCTCTTTTGGATGAGGACGATACACAAACACAAAAAATGCTTGCCGAACAGTTAGGTGTTACTCAACCGGCCATTTCCATGCGTTTACATGCCATGGGAAAGATCCAAAAAATGGGAAAATGGGTACCCCATGAATTGAACGATAGGCAGATGGAGCGACGCCAAAACACATGTGAAATCTTGCTTGCTAGACACAAAAGAAAGTCGTTTCTGCATCGTGTGGTGACTGGAGACGAAAAGTGGATTTATTTTGAGAATCCGAAACGAAGAAAGCCGTGGGTCGATCCCGGACAACCATCAACTTCTTTCTCAAGACCTGATCGCTTTGGACGCAAGACGATGCTGTGCGTTTGGTGGGATCAGCAGGGTGTCGTCTACTATGAGCTATTAAAACCTGGTGAAACTGTCGATGCTCACCGCTACCACCAACAACTAATCAAATTGCGCCGTGCTTTGCGTGAAAAAAGGCCGGATTATGAAGAAAGACATGAGAAGCTGATTTTTCTTCACGACAACGCCCCATCGCACACGTCAAAAATGGTCCAAAACTACTTGAAAACACTCAACTGGGAGGTGCTACCTCAACCCGCTTATTCACCAGACCTGGCCCCTTCTGATTACCACCTGTTTTCGTCGATGGGTCACGCGCTCGCTGAACAACACTTCGATTCGTACGAAGACGTCGGAAAATGACTTAACGAGTGGTTTGCATCGACAGATAAAGACTTTTTTCGGCGTTGTATACACAAATTGCCCGAGAGATGGGGAAAATGTATAGCAAGTTAGGGAAAATACTTTGAATACAGTTTATTTTATTTTCTGCAAAAAAAAGACTTTCTTTTGCCTAAGAAACAGCGGATTTAAGCTTATACGCCTGGTATTTTTCTGAATTCTTTCTTTTCTATTTCAGCAGCCTATAATTGTTTATTCGCGTCAATCTTCTTGCACATCTTTCAAATTGAAGGTAGTCTATTTTTTCAAGTCTCACTTTTCTATGCCATTCACGTTGATATTTGTCTACACCTTCGTCAAAATAATGTTACGTCTTTTCTTTCAATCCCCTCTTTTGCAACTCGCTCTATCCACTGGCTGATTAAGTCTATCTTTTTCTATACTTTCATCTTTTTCAAAACTCTCTTTTCTATTCCAGCTTAATGTTGTTTTTCCCACGTATCAGTTTTCTACGTATATATTTCAGATTAAATATAGTCGCCCTATTTTTTCGATCCCCTTTTCTGTAAATCACTCTGTGGGGCATTATTTCTGAATTGCCCCAAGCTTAAAAGTCATGTCAGAAATCAGACCCTCCCCTTCTATTAATGTTACGTAATTTGTTCACACTTCCTAATTAGAATTAATATTCAAGAATTTCATACCTATATTTTTAGGATGAAAATTATGGATTAACATATTTACTAATGACTTGTGAGATGTTAACATCAATGAACAATAGTTTAAACTATTTATGGACACAAATTATCACTACATAGAATTCTTCCTTTCTCTGAATTAAACTTAAAGTTCTCGATTGTAGTTGAAATACAAAAGACATCGACATGCAATCATCTCGGATTGTTTAAGTCATGACACTGTAGCTGTGTATATGTTTCAAAAGCGCAACATCGAGTACCTCAAGAAGAAATTCAGCGTCGTCGACAAGATTTATCATGTGACAGACGTACCTGAGCAGCATTTAAAAAATAATTATGCCTTCAGCAATCTTTTAAATCACAAAAAAGATTTTGGATTTTCTGCAGAAACACATTTCCAAGCAACTGCACATGGAAAAGGTCCAGGTGACGGGATTGGTGGAAATTTGAAGACTTGTGGCAAAAGCTAGCCAACAGCGTTAGACACGGAATCTAATCCTAATTGCGATGGATTTAGTCGAATGGGCTTAGAAACATTTAAAGCAAACAGTAATTCTTTTCAGTCCGAAAGAAGATCATATCGAGATGATAAAAAAACTGGAAACTAGGTTCACTAAAACAATTACAATTCCTGGCACTCTAAACTACCATGCATTCATTCCAAACGTAAACGAACAACCCTACCTGAAAAAAACTTAGTTCGAAATAGAACGTGATCTGTTTTCGAAGACAGTTAAAAAGCCTTAAGTTCAGAGAAGCAAAAAATGCGCGCAAAAAAGGCGAAATAAATAAATTATGATGAATTTAGTTCAGCTTCCCTTGAGAATCATGCATACAATCAAGTCCCCGGCCGTCTGGCCGGCCTGTCCAAGCGCACAAGGGAGCGTTTCGATCGGATACATTCCCATAACCGCATATCTACTGTCAGTCCCACAATGTCGAACAACATTTTTATAGGAAAAAAGTCAAGCTTCCGTTTAAGAATACTTAAAAAAAATCGAAAGTATCCGAAGAGTAGAAAACGTTAAATGAACACTTGACATAGTAATTTGTTTATAAAAAATAGAAAATTAAAAACAATTAATATCATAGAATGAAAGGGCATGAAAAATCCTTCATAAATCACTCATAGAAAATTCAATTCGCTTTTGTAGAAAGGAAGTTATCACAACTTGAAAATATCCGTTTTGCCCGGGGGAAGGGGGAATTTCACCCTCTGTAGTTCGGAAAGGAATGGTAGTAAAAGCCTATAAATTATAGGGTGAACTACTATCGTATAGGTAAGCAAACTCTGCAAAATTTGAAGGCAATCGAAAGACATTACTTTTAAACCTCAAACGGCACACTAGTGCGAATTCGCACCGGAAAAATTTTCATTTTGCTGGCATTCACAAAAACACAGCTGCAACGACTTATCCCCACTATATTGAATATATATGTTAAATATGCGTAATATATGCTAGATGTTTATTATATGTTCAATATACTAAATATTTAATATTAACATTGTAAAAAACTCAATTCGCACTAGTGTGCCGTTTATGTATGCTGGGTTGAAGTGTGCCGTTTGAGAATTAAATTTGGGGCAGTTCAGAAATAATGCCCCCATATGCCAAGTGGCTACCTATTAGTCCTACCTGGTCTATTCATGTCTATCTTTTTTCATTCCTTTATCCGGTTTAAGCTGTACATAGTAGGGCATCTGTAGAAATAGGATCATACTAACAGACCCGGAGACGGGCATTAGCATCTAGGCGTTCACAAAACGCGCAGTCGCGATTTTCCCACCCAAGCAATTTCCGCGGAGGATGAAGTCTTTAAAAAGGGGATGCTGAGCCTGAAAACGGTAGTAGGGATCTCGGGGGCGAGCTGGCATGATCTAGGGGATCCTGAGGCAGGTCAAGGAATTTACTCTGGCAACAGGGTCTCGATCACTCTTCCTTACTATCTACGCGAACAGACTAGAGAATTTATTCTCGACACCGAGTACGAGGGTAGTAAGGGCAAAAGGTCTATGAGTACGCGCACGAGAAATTAAGGTATAGATAGGGCGATATTTTATTTGACATCTTATGGAAAATTCTACAAGAAAGGTACCTCTAACTTTTCTAAGTCAAAATTTTTATTCTAACTTAGAATAATTTAGTGTGTTTGGAAGTTACAGTGTAAATAGGATAGTGAATTTATTCTCGACCCCGAGTCTGCCACAGCTTCCAAGTTCTTCTCTTAGAAAAATTCTCTGAATCGATGATTTAGGCTGTTTGTAAGAGAGAGGGAAATAAAAAAAAAATTAATTTTATACCGAAATTTTCGTATTTTCTACGAGTGAAATATAGACAGAGATTAGAATTGACGTCTTCCTACTAAATAGGACATTTTATAAAAAGATCGAGAAAATATTTGAAAACAAACAAAAATAATCATATAAATTAATCTTAGGACTTTTTCGTTCTTTTACATTTATTTTGTATTCAAAACTAATTATAGCAGTGCACAAATCACCAAATTATTAGAGATATTCTAGATATAACAGTTTAAATATATATTTAACCTCCATAAGGAGAAGAAAGAGATAGATCAAAAAGAGAAGTAAGAACGTGTACATGTACAAAGGATAGAATAAACGTGTGTGAACTTTTAAAATATAAAGAGAAGAATCTTTATTTCACCTTCCAAGGTTACCTTAGATTTACAAAATTATCTTAAGAAAATTAAAATTAAAATTATTTACATAGCGAAATAAGCCATCGCCGAATATCTTCTTAAATCCCTTTATTCTTTTTCAGCAAACATAATTTCTACGGCAATCTATTACTATTATATAATTCTCTTTTAAAAATTATTAGTTTTATGCATTAGAATTCAGGAATATAGTTCAAGACATCTGTCACACAATCTTTTAAAATAATTTTCGTTTACTGTTTCAACGAATCATAATATAAGATCGCCGCTACCATGTACTGACGTGTCGCTCGCGCTCTTGTATATACTTATTACTCGCAGCGCCTTAAATGCGCGCAGCCAGCAATGAACTGTGTTTTTACAATTAGTGATTTGTGCACATTATTATTTTATTAAAACTGATCCCTGTGAAGTGTTTTTGTTCTTGAAGCGACGACTTTTTGTCTCATAACCTCAAAAGTGAGTGGATAACTTTTTGACTGTCGCGAAAAGGGACCGAAGCTTGAGGATTCACAGGCAAACAAAATTTGTTGCTGGTGCAAGGGGCCAGTAATCGACGCAGTACACTGTCCAGGTTGTCAAACTCCATACCATCCTGCTTGTGCTGGTCGCTCAGGTACGCTGGACTCCGGTTCCTACACGAAGTGCTGCAAGCCTAGATCTAAATCGCCAGCAATGGCAGAATCCACTCCTGGGCCAAATTCCCTCACAGCAAACGACATCGAGCGAATTATAAACAACGCTTTCACATCCTTTCAGCCTAAAATAAGTGAGGTGTCAAAAACTGACAATAGCCTATCATCAAAGATCGACGAGCTATCATTGAAGATTGACAACGTCATGGAAAGAGTCGATCGAGCCGAGGAGAGAGTAGGGGGATTTTCAGAAAGGCTGACCGCAGTTGAAGGTACTATCGCCAATATACAAACGGGAGAAAGTCTTTCCTTTCCTATGGCTATCAAGAAGCCCCTCGCCCGTAGTTGTATTGACGAAATCGAAGAGAAAAACCTAACAAAAAATAATTTCGTCCTGTTTGGATTCCCTAAGAATGCAAGGGCGGAAGTTGGTGGTTCTTCCATAATGAGTGGTGGATCAACCACAGACGATCTGACCCGGACCCAAGTATCTAGTCTCCTATCAGTCAAAACCTCAACCGATTAAGATTGTATGTGAGAGCGAAGTAGTCGCGCACGCGCTGCTTCGAGATTTTATTCATGGCAAGAAAGATCTGAACGACCGGGTCAAAAGTGTCAAATTTAAAAACCTGTGGTTTACTCCGGACAAAACGAAGGCTCAACTAGAGGATATTGCAGAGTTAAAAACAGCTCTATCATCACGTCGCAAAGAGGGAGAAGAAGGTCTCAAATTGACTTTCCGGCATGGAACCCTGTGCATCACGAATGTAGGCTCGAGCACATCACAGCAACAGAATGCGAAGATCAACGACAACGACCAACAGCAGCAAGCGCATGCGTGAACATAACTGTTTCAAATAATAGTAGTCGTACACACACACTAGAGCGTTACCAGCTGATAAGTTTTTACTACCAGAATGTTAGAGGTGTGCGAACGAAGCTACATCAATTGCGTGAATCAAATAATTTTCTGCGAAACACGGATTAGTAGGACATAAATAGTTCCGAATTAGGTTTAAGCAATTTTGATTTTTTTAGTTGCGACCGCAGTCCAGCTACTAGTAACTACTCTCACGGAGGTGGGATTCTAATTGCTACCAAAGACAGACTCAGGTTTGTTCGCCTTCCCACTCACGTAGATACAGTTGAGCGTGTTTGGGTTAAAGCAGTAATCGCAACAACTACTCATTTACTAGGAGTTTTTTACATCCCAAACAAACCCACTTTCATTAATTATGTTCATTTGTGTAATGCCTTCGAGGACGCAATTGACACTTTACCTAATACTGTCGTTCATGTTTTTGGTGACTTCAATATGCCTTATACAGTCTGGAATGAATCGTCTCACCAGGAGACAATCTGTGCGCCGAAACGTGGATCCTTACAAGCCAATAATCCTCTTCTCCCCATGGATAACTACCATCCGCCTCTGACATGCACGTTTAGTTCCTTTGTTACCAAAGTATCTAGTGATTATGGTTGCAACGTTGCACGTTTTAATTTTAAGAAGGCCAAAGTGGCGGCAATAAATAATTACAAAGGCACACAACAAAAAATTCGTCTGAACTTTTGAACAGACTATATTGGTCTTATGTTTTTGAGGTCGCTGAATCCGTATCCGGTGGCCGTTTGGCTTCATCAGGTCAGGATTTTGCTCAAACCTAAAGAAAAACACAAAAAATAGCCAACGTAGCCCTTTTTGTTCATAAAAAATGTAACCCGTCCACATTTTGGCAGGTTTTCGGTTCACTGGATTTTAGAATAATGTTCATTAATCCCTGTTCAGAGCCTCTCTGCTCCTAATCTCAAAACTGCCTCCAGTTAGCCAGAATAAACAATCTTCCAGTTGTAAGGTCAAAATGAGCCCAAACAAAGTTATCTTATGTTTTCTGGGTCGCTAAGTGTGGATCTGGGGCTTTTTTCTCGGAAAAGTCCAAGTCCATCCCTAACCTCGAAATGTCCCCCCCCCCCCCCAAATTGCCAAAGTAGTCCGTTTCGTAATTCTAATGTGACCAATGGCGCAATTTTCTTTTTTTTTTCAGGTCACTCTGATTGATCCTATCTTTCCTCGTATCCCTCTGTGTCACAAATTACGGCTAACCTAAGAAAAGTCGAAAATAACCTCAAAAGTCACCATAATCCGCGAGCCTATCCGTTCCGTTAGTTCGAAAAAGAGATTTATCCTAATCTCTAAACGAAAATTTGGAATATATACATAAACATCGAGGCCGTTTCTCCTTTTCGAACTAACGGATCGGATAAGCTTGCGGATTAAGGTGACTTTTGAGGTAATGTTCGACTTTTCTTAGGTTAGCCGTGATTTGTGACACAGAGGGATGGACTTGGACTTTTCCGAGAAAAAAGCCCCAAATACACACTTAGCGACCCAGAAAACATAAGATAAATTTGTTTGCGCTTATTTTGTCCTTACAACTGGATGATTGTTTATTCGGGATAACTGGAGACGGTTTTGAGGTTAGGTTTAACGGTTTTGAAATTAGGAGCAGAAAAGCTCTGAACAGGGATGAATTAAAATCATAATAAAATCCAGTGACCCGAAAAATCTGCAAAAATGTGGTCGAGTTACATTTTTTATGAACAAAAACGGTTATTTTGGCTATTTTAGGGTGTTTTTTGAGGTTGGAGAAAAATCCTGACCTGATGAGGCCAAAGGACCACCGGATTCCGATTCAGCGACCTGAAAAAAATCAAACCAACATAGTCTGTTCAAAAGTTCAGACAACTTATTTTTTTTTATCAACAAAAAGGGCTATTTTGGCTTTTTTATAGGTTAGACCAAAATCCTGACGTGATGGGGCCAAACGGCCGCCGGATTCCGATTCAGCGACCTCAAAAACATAAGACCAACATAGTGTGTTCAAAAGTTCAGACAGCTTTCTTTTTTTTTTATGAACAAAAAGGGCTATTTTGGGGTGTTTTTAGAGGTTAGAAAAAATCATTATCTGATGGGGCTAAACGGTCACCGGGTTCGGATTCAGCAACCTCAACAAATTAAGACTAACATAGTCTGGTCAAAAGTTCAGACAAATTAATTTTTTTTATAAACAAAAAGGGCTATTTTGGGGTATTTTTTGAGGTTAGAGAAAAATCCTGAGCTGATGGGGCCAAACGGCCTGTGTTACTTAGGAAGCATCGATTGGAATTTTATATTCACTAAAGTTACGGCTAATGATTCTGTAGATAATTTTCTATGCGCATCTGTATGTAGCTTTTGAGTATGTTGTTCCTTTGAAAGTCTACGTAGCATCCACTTTTCCTCCCTGGTTTAGCAGCGATCTCAAAACTTTTACAGGAGCGAAAAAGGCAGCTCACTCAAATTACAAACGCACTAAAACTACCGTCGACTATAATCATTTCTCCTCACTATGGGCTCAATGTAAATAACTTTCCGATTACTGTTACGCGAAATATATTCAAGATACTGAGAACTCTATAACAGGCAATCCCAACACCTTTTGGAATTATATCAATGTGACGCGAGTGAGGGAATTGCTGAGCTTTTTGCAGCCTTTTTTAAGTCAGTCTATGCGACCCCAATTATCCACGAATGGCAATTTGACTTTTCTGACTGCATCGACTTATCCAGTGTCCACATCAGCCAAGAAGATATTACGTTTAAAATAACTAAATTAGATGCAAACAAAGTTGCAGGTTCCGACGGCGTGCCCTCCCTTTTTCTGAAATCGTGTTGCTCTTCACTGATAGAGCCATTATATTTAACCTTTAATAAATCAATTTCAGAAGGACAATTCCCGCAAGAATGGAAAAAGGGTATTGTTATTCCCATTTTTAAAAGCGGTAATCGAAATAATGTGAAAAACTATAGACCCATAACAATACTCGATTCCATTCCTAAGATCTTTGAAAGCATCATTCACGATAAACTCTATTTTGCCTCTTCAAAATATCTAGCTGAGAAGCAGCATGGTTTCAGAACAGGTAGATCTTCTCTTACCAACTTAGACATTTATACTCACTTTCTGGCGAACAATATAGAATCTGGCGTTCAAGTTGATGCGGCTTACAGTGACTTTTTAAAGCTTTCGACAAGGTCGACCATGGAATCCTCGTGGCAAAGCTCTGGGCAATGGGCATATCCGGCAACATTCTTTCTTGGTTATCTAGCTACCTGGACGATCGGTCGCAATCTGTACGGGTTAGTAACAGCAGCTCGGGAGGTTTCCACGCTACATCTGGGGTACCTCAGGGCTCGCACCTGGGACCCCTGATGTTTCTTCTGCACGTGAACGACATTTGTGCCAATTTTAGATTTTGTATGTGCCTCCTCTTTGCTGATGATCTTGAATTGTATAAAGCTATCGGGTCTCATTCGCACTGCCTACACCTTCAAGACGATCTCCTTCGCCTTGAAGCTTGGTGCACCCTGAACGGGATGCCATTAAACATCAATAAATGCGCGATTATCACTTTTACAAGAAGAAAATTGCCTATTCATCACTATTTCGTTGGCGGGGAGAAGTTACAGAGAGTTTTACGGATACGTGACTCGGGGATTATACTTGAAGGGTTACTGTCATTTGACGAGCAGATCTCGGAAGCGGCAAACTTTAAGACTCTCTATTTTACGCTGGTCAGGTCAATCTTTGAATACGCTTCCGTTATCTGGTGCTACCTCTACTATGTTCATAAAATAAAAATCGAACGAGTGCAAAATCGCTTCCTGCGATTCGCAGCAAGACAATTGGGGATGGTCATGACCAGACGTGACTACAACTACGATGGCATTAGGGCACTGATAAGCATCCCTAAACTGACCTCCGGATTTTTGTACGATGACTTGTGCTTTTTATATAATGTATTAAATAGCAATATCGATAGCCCTGGTTTACTAGTTAGTTAGTTAGTTCTAGGACGGGCGAGGAGCCCATGGAGAGCTCCTCTGGCGCTCAAGCTATAAAGCCTATTGTGCCACACCCTTACTTAATCGCTCTCAGCAGTTGACCCCAGACCTCTTGACGAAGCCTAGTATGTCGACTACTAATCGCGTTGTAATTTCCTCTGGTCCCATAAAATGGGTCCCGAGGGTCTGTTGCCTGAGCCCAGCTAATACCGGGCACTGGCATAGTACATGCAGGGATGTTTCATCATCCCTGCCGCATCTCCTGCACTCTGTCGTGGGGTTATACCCCATTTTGTGCATATGATAGTTCAAGTGGCTGTGCCCAGTTAGGATCTGTACCACTGTCCTTACGTCTTTCTTGGGTAAGCCCAGGATTTCCCTGGCTCTGTCCATCCTATGGGTATAAACCAGGATGGATTTCGCCTGACGGCAACCCTGGATCTGCTCCCAGTATTCCCGGTGTTTTGTTCGGATCCAGCTTTTGATGGCCAAATCGATACGGCAAGATGCTATTCCCAGTACCGGTTCTGGTCCTATGTGTTCACTTGCTGCGCCGCTTTTTGCTAACTGGTCCGCCCTTTCATTGCCCTTGATCCCTGTGTGACCAGGGAGCCATATGAAAGCCACATTGTTTCTTTCTGCAAGTTGGTTTAATGCCTTTTTGCATTCCCAAACCAGTTCTGATGTTATGTCTAGTTTCCCTATTTCAGTTAGTGTCGCTTGGCTGTCGGAACAGATAGATATCTGTCTGCCAGTAGCGTTTCCTTCTATTAGTGTTTCAGCATAGCGAAGGACGGCCAGGTCATAAATTCCTGCTCCTGACCCTGCCTCACCCCTGGATCCATCTGTATACTAGATTTCCCCTTGGAGAAGCGGGTTACCATTTGCTTTCCACAGATCCCAGCTTAGGATACAGACGCGGAAAGCTTTGGCAAAGTTGAAGCGTTTTGTTATTTTATCTTGCCTCATCTGTAGAATTGGCAATGCACTGATATCATTCGGCAGCCTAGTGTGCCTAGTCCCCTGAGTCCATCTATTTGCTCTTACCAGGCGGCCCATCGCGTGTGCCGCTCTAGCGCTTATCGCAACATGTATGGTAGGAGTTCTTCACAGAGCATAAATCCTATCGCCGCTGTGGGCGTAGCCCTCATTGCTCCAGTCAAACCCCTAAATGCTAGCGTTTGTAATCTTCGCAGCCTGTCCTGCATTGTTTTGAATTCCGCCCGTGGCCACCAGACCACGGCTGAATGTAGGAGCCTGGGTTTTAGGACAGCAGAGTAGTCCTGCACACTCAAAAAGTCATGACAAACTTCCTGCATTGGGTCTCCAGGTGCTTTGCCCAGTTCAGCTTGCTATCTAGGATTACTCCCAGATATTTAACCGAATCTAAAAACGTCAGCTTCCCACCGCAAAATACAGGAGCGTCAACGCCGACCTCATAAGACCCATCAGCGTCTCCAGATGAGCCCCCCTGACTAGGATTACAAAGTCATCCGCATATCCCTGAGTATAATACCCCTCTTTATTTAGCCTTCGAATGAGGCCGTCCACAACAATACACCACAGGAGGGGCGACAGGTCACCCCCCTGTGGGCATCCCCGCGGAGCTATTCCCCTTACTCGGCCCTCACCCTATCTGGTTTCGAGTCTTCTCCGACGTAACATGCTTCCTATCCAGCGTACAAGCTGGTCCGACACGCCACATCTCACAGCCTCTCTACAGATGACTTCTGGAGGAGTATTGCTGAAAGCACCCTCTATATTCAAGAAAGCGCCCACAACATACCCCTTTTATTCCAACTGCTGCTCCAATTTTTCCACAACAGCATGATGTGCAGTTTCTACCGAGCAGCCTGCCTGAAAAGCATGCTGCCCTCAATGCAGCAGGGAGGCCAAGAGCACCTCATCCCTAATGTATCTCTCGACCAGCCCCTCCAACGTCTTCAGGATAAAAGACGTTAGGCTGATTGGTCGGAAATCTTTTGCAGCAGTGTAACCCTCCCTCCCAGGTTTGGGTATGAAGGCCACTCTGCCATCCTTCCATGCCGATGGCACGTGTTTAAGAGCTATACTTGCCCTAAATAATTTCCTCAGAGGAGGGACGACCAAATCCATGCACTTTTGTAAAAGCACTGGATAAATGCCATCCGCCCCTGGTGATTTAAAAGGACAGAAGGACCCTACGGCCCATTCCACCTTCTTGTAATCAGCGACCTTAGAAGCGAAATTCCAGTCGGCCCTCACCACCTCTTGGCCCCAGCCTTCCTCCTCTTAATCGGTTCGGATTCGTTGAAAAACCGGGAAGTGAACTTCCATCATTTGATTCAGCGTTACTTCTTCGTCTTCGGCAAACTCACCATTATCGAGCCTTATGAGCCCGAGGCGAGGTTCCGGATTTTTCGCCAGGATCTTGTGCAGCTTCGCTGTTTCTGGAATGTTTTTCGATTCCTTGCAGAAGCCCCTCCAATCTTCCCGCTTATACTTTCTTATATATTTATTGTATTCAGACTGGGCCGTCTTATAGATGTTCCAGTCCGAAGGCACTTTAGTTCTATTAGCCGTATTGCACAACATTCTTGTCCTTTTACAGAGTCTTTCCAGGTGGGTATTCCACCATTCTGCTCCCTTCCTAGACTTAATTGTGTTTGTAGGGCAATTGTTCTCATATGATGTAGTCAGAGCCCTTCGCAGAAAATCTGGGGCGTGCTTTAACTCATCAATGGTACCATAGCTTGTGGGAAATTCCGCAAGCCTCCCTTTGAATTCCTCTTTATACGAGTCCCAAAGTGTATTTCTGGGGTTTCTGATCTTCGAAACCACCGGTTTTCCTAGGGTTTTCCTACGCTCCAGACGTCCGCACCGCTCATGGTGGACTGCCCCCTGAGGTGCCTTCCACCACTGGCGGTGGGTTAGAGGAGGGACCCGGAACGGGCCCCTCATTGTTTTTGGTTTGTTTTCGTGTTTCATTTAATTGTCCCACGAAAAGCTAGGGAAATAAGAAACACCCCCTGCAGAGCCCCGCTTGCAGGGGGCGGGTCTACATACTATGGGATTCGACCTGGTGGTTTAAAGTCCCCGTAAAGGCACCTCCTTTGAGACCCCGGCCTGTCCGCCTCTATTGAGGGGGGCAGGCCGGGATGTTCAAGGATTTGTTAACCCTGGTACCATTCAGCCCTTGACACATCGCACCGCACCAACTATTGTTTCAACGCAATACTCAATAGAGTCTGCAACGAGGCTAACCAACATGGTAAGGACATCGATTTCTTCGATGTATCTGCGTTACGTTTCAGACGACCCCTACGCAATGACCTCCAGGCTATTCAGTAATGCGACTCAGGAGGAGCTCATCGAAATTGCATTATATTACTTTAATTAGTTTTACTTTTATTCTTAAGAAGTTTGTATAAAGGGCGTTGCCGATAAATTGATCAAATAAATAAATATAAAATATAATGCTGCCTTTTTATGCATACTGTATAGTATAATTTCTGAATTAAACAAATTATTTTCTGAATAATCGTAACCCCGCAATTTTGCTTTTTGATGATAACGACTTGGGCACAAAAAGTGCCAAAAGTGCAGTTAAATATGTTGCAATATATTTTGGGCATATCTTAGTATGATCAAAAAAAATGACAAGAGAATTTTTACTTTTCACGCACTAAAAGTATATTATTCGCTTCAACAGCAAACGGTATTTCTCTTATGAATGGATTTAACCGACAAGGTACCAATTCCGACTTCCAAGCTTTTGCATGGAAGGCATCCGTAAATATTCACATATTAGACCAGTCAACGATTCTCTGAATATTAATTTTTGAAACTATATAATCATTTTGTTACAATCTTTTTGAAATTCTTTGCAAATGGTGGATTGTGGGTAGAGCTGTGTCACGGCGTACAGCATGTTAATTGGTGATTAGTGTGTGGAGGGCGTGCTTTGAATCTCTGCTAAATGATCTAGATAATTTATGACGAATGAAGACCTGATTCTGCAGTGGGATGAACGGCGGAGTGGGTATTGGGTTTCTAAACCCAAAATCTGTTAGCATTTGGGTTCTGTCTGGTCGTAGTAGTGAACTGCTTTGCATTTAAGGTGTTACAATCGTATCATAAACCAGTAAGGAATTTTGGAGTGCATTGATAATGAGTGATTTATTTTAATTTGGTGAATTTATTGTTGGGTGATACACGTATGTTAGTTTGTAGAGTCTATACTATAGTGTGAACTGTGCAGTGCAATGGAACGGTGACACATAACAGGTTTGCCTGTGTACGTTTTCTCACACCAGGACATTGTATCATTCTCCGTGGCAATTGGTGCAAAACCTGGAGAAATTATTTCTTAACAGACTACAATGGCTAATCATTAAAAAATCATATAAACTGTGGATCAAGAATGAGAAAGAAAAAAGATGGGTCACTTGTTGCTTGCTGTGCCACACGTTCGAATTCACGTGCAAATTCGAAGAAAAGTGACGAAATAGAAGCTGTGGAGTTTGCATCTCTCACGGAAATGGTTAATAAGAGATTGGACAGGGCAGAGGACAAAATCGATTCTTGATGGCAGGCAATGAACAAAGGCTTTGAAGAAGTTAAATATCGTATTGATAATATTAAAAAGACTACAAGCGTATTCATGAGAGGATAAAACGCATGGAGGATTGACGTTTTGTATTAGAGGGGAAAGTGGATCATGTAGAAATCACCGTGAGTGAAACAATACACGTAGTCCAGGGTGGTGCAAGTAATTGCAATTCTTGTATTCCTGAAATAGAAGCTATAAACAGTAGAAAGAATAAACTAATAATTTTTGGAGTAACCGACGTTGATGGAAAAAAAAGAATACAGTAAATAAGAACAGAAGAATCCAAGGCTAATAAGGTTAATCTGGGACACGGAGATGCAGACGACATACACAAAAAATCTCGACAGTGATGAAGGAAAAGAAAGTAGGGATTCTACAGGGAATCCGATGCACTTCATAGAACAAAAATTCAGAAAGCGGAACTACAGAATCTACACAGAGAGGTGGCAGAGAGAATGTTAAATGGAGAGGCAGATCTTCGAATCGCACGTCGGCCAGGAGTACCAGTCATAATCTTAAAAGCGGACAAAAAGTCTATGTCTACTTAGTAGATTTCGTTTGCGAGTGGCTTAGTTTGATACACGATCTCAGGACCCTTTCTGAATTAAAACTAATAAGGCAGGTACGGTTTACAATTCTCTCGCGAAGGATATCTATACGTTCCTGAATGATGTGTGCAGTACTCATACGGAATCATTTGATTTGTTTAAACACAGATTTAAATGGTTGAAATCTTACAATTTTAAATATCAAACTTAAATTTTTAACACTCAATTCGACGCTTTTAAAATTGAATATGTTTGGCTTTTATTTTCAATGATAGTGTATGCTACAATTTAAGATTATTCAAATGTGCATGATTTAAATGTATTGAAATAGTTAAAATAAATTTAGATCCGATCACTATACATGACCGTCCGCGAAGGAAGGGTTTCGAATTGTTATTCAACTGCAAAGTGAGACCCTCTTATGGAGCTCCTGTGTTAGACCGCCTCTTCAATGACTCATCCTGCAAAATGAAACTACCACGCATTAGGCCCCTTTCTTCGCGGACGGTCACATATCTATCGACTGGAGGGGAAAGATTCTTCTGGGTGAGATGATCACTGAGTTAAAATTACGATCAAATCAGTAGTGGATATATTTAAACACTTTTAAAATACAGAAAAGTTTGATATTAAGTAAATCGCGTTCCGCTCAAAGTTTATTCGCTCAGCAATAACGCCCGTTCAAATAATTTTCCGCATTTCGCACGATGCTCAGTATAAACATCGCTCCGGTTCTTTCTAACTATGCACATCTCTCTCGAACACGCTCAACGCTCCAACTAACTCTTCGCTAGTTCGTTACACCATCCATTTTGTTGGTTACTTTGGTGCGAATATTTAATTTCGCCTTTAGTAGAATTTGAGGGGTTAGACCACTGTGATGGGCTTTTTTTCAGGGTAATTTTCAGGAAGTAATTTCTATACACATTGAAGAACGCATGGTCGGATGGAGTAAATGATTTCGCGAAAACCAGTCGTTCAAAACAAAAATAAAAAATATGCTTATTATCTACATTGTATAAGCTTTCGGTTGACGAAGCCTTTTAATTTATTTTTTCATTTTTAGCGACGAGAAAAAAATTCCTGAATTTTTGACTGCAATTTTGGGCCCAAATTACATGTTATTATTATTAACAATTACTGAACAAAACAAAATATTGACAAAATCGTCCTTAGAATAAGTGCACCAAAATTTCAAGTCGGTTCGGTAATTAGATCTCGGGATATCGTGTACAAGCACTCGTGGAAAGAAATACAAAACAACTTTTGGTCTTTTTCTGGTATGTACCCTTCAGCCTATACCTGTATCATTTTTACGGCATTGAAATAGACACCTCTCTCTCTCTCTCTCCCCTCATCCCCTCTCATACTCTTTAGTTTCGCTTAAATCATGCTTCGAACGCTTTTTTTCTTCAGACTTCCGCAAAATTTCAGTTCTAAGGCGTAATTTTTTATCGGAATACTGATACATGAGGATTTCTTCTTCTGGATTGATGATAGAGAAAACGTTAATTGATTGCTCGTGTATTTCGTCTGAATCATTCTCGTCGACAGGCGCACGACTCAGCGCGTCAACCTGCAGCATTTTGTCATCTTGCCGGTGCACTATATCAAACTCGTAATCTGATATTAAATTCGCCCAACGAATAACCTGGGGGTTCTTAGTTTTTTGGGTACTGAGGTAAACTAATGCTCTACAATCAGTAATAATTCTAAAGAAAATATTTGTAAGCCATGTGCGTAATCACGTTACCGCTCAAACAATCGCCAGTAAATCGAGTTTGCTTAAATTTTAGTCTTCTCAGGTTCATTAGTACGACGGCTTATCGAATACACGAGATGATACTTTGAGTCATCACCCTTTTGAAGGAGCATCGCTGCTAGACCTAAAAACCGAAATAATTCATGCACATCTTTCGGTATGGGATAGTCGAGTATCGCTTGTAATTTCTTTTTTTCCGGATTCTATGCCTCTATCAGATATCTCGTTTCCTAAATAGGTGACTTTAGACATCAAGATGTAACACTTTTTTAGGTTTAACATCAACCCCGCTTTTGATAACGCTTCTAATACCATTATTAAACGACTTTTTAAATCCGCCTATGAGTTGCCTGGAATCGAAATATCGTCCAAGTAAAATAGAACTTGATGGTTTCGCAGAGGACCCAATGCTTAGTACATAAGCTTTGAGAAGAAAAATGGGGCATTCATTAGCCCGAACACTATTCGGGCGAACTCTCCGGTTTCATTGGGGGAAATGAATGCTGTCTTTGCTCTAGCTTCCTGATACAACGGGACCTGCATGTAACCTTGAGCGAACTCTAAGGCTATAAAGAATTTAGGATCCCCGGTCAAAGTTAGATGGTCGTCTAAATCTCAAAGAGGGTAATACATCCTAATCCTTCGCTGATTTAACTTACGAAAATCTATAACAATTCGCGGATCCTCATTCTTTTTAAATTATGAATCCAAACAAAAAACACACTATCTGGCACTTCCCTTGCTGGTAAAAACTAATATAGAAACTGTTAACATTGACAGGCATTTTAAGGATACTTTAGAGTGTATTTTCTCCAAATTTCATTACAAAATTCAGAAACATATAGCATTGAAAAATTTGGAAATTTCACGAAAACGGTGGGACACTTGAAAAATAAGCAAATTTAAAGGGTTTTCTAAAAGAGGATGGTCCTCGATGAACGATACGAGAAAACTAATCAATTTTAAGGGGTATCTAAAGGGGGATGGTCGTAGACCTCTCTAAAATACCTCGCATCAAAATTAAAAAAATTTAATCTTTTCTGAAAACAGTGATACATGAAAACTGAGAAAAATGTCCGGGTGTTTTAGAGGGTTAAGGAGGACGATCCTCGACCTCACTAAAAAAACCAGTAGCAAAATTTGCAAAACTTTGAAAACCGAGGCTAAAAGAGCGGACGCAGCATACTGAAAGAACGGGCTGAAGAAGTAAAGGGGAACCTGTCCGTATGGATAGACACAGCGAATTTCGAAATCTCTCCAAAAAAAAAAAGATACGTGAAAATGATTACATTTTAGGGTTTCTAAAGGGGCATGTTCCTCAACCACATTGTGCCAAAGTATGCAAAATTTTCGAAACGTTTAGGTTTTTTGAAATTTTAAATATCTGTTGACGTTGACGCGCGAATATAGTTCCCCTGATCTAATTAGGCTATTTCTAAACTGGAATACTGAACTCCCGATTTTATTCTTCAATTTTCATGGAATAGTGTTCTTAGTAAAACTACCCCCATCCCTCCAGTTTACACTATTTACTCCTAGATAGCATTTCTACTAAACCCATGATGATAAACAATAATTTACCTAAATAGAAAAGAATATATATAATAAGATACTGTTGTAAGGTAATCTTTAAAGTGCTTACCTCAAGTGCTAAATCTTTATTAAATGAACAAGTTACGTCCCTTGTAGATATACTAATCTCAGTACCAGTTTCGGTCTTTATAGATGACGTAGTTTCATGTAAGCTTATTTCCGACATTCCCCTTATTTTACTTGGCAAAGAAATGTCGTCTAATTGACCGATATCATCATCCTGCCCCAAAGATTCCAAAGATAAGGGAGGTATGTCCCATGTGCTTGAGGGTCCTCTCTGATAAGTTATACCGGAAAGTTCTTCGAGCCTACTAAGAATTCTGGATTGACAAAATTTCACGTCTGTTTGTGTGGCAATATCATTTGCAGTTTGAGTTTGAACTTCCGCTACTTTCACCAATGACGCGAAACTTTTGTTTGCATTAACAACCATTTTTTGAGAAGAATTTCTTTTCGATGTTTCCTGGGTAAGAAATTCATTTCGACTCACGATAGTGCCTTTTTTTGCTGATTTAAATCCATGGCAAGCTTTTGGGACCAACAAACATGTACCTTCGTCATAAAATGCTGAAACATGTAATAGATGCATTGAGTTAAAAAAAATACTAATCAGTGCGTAACAAGTAGTTATAAGTTTATGAAATTAATTGGGTAGGTAGGGTAGGCAGTAGGACAGGCCGCTAAAAAAATTTCAAGTTTAGAAAATGCCTGACCTTCAGAGGTTGTGGTTTGGTATCCTAACGATGCACGAAAAAGGACAAAATTCTGCTAAATGTCTTTAGTCTGGGCATTGTCTTTGAAAATTTGTAAATCTTGAACAAATTCCTTGTTTTTCATTGCCTTCTTATTAAATTTTGAGGTGAATATATATGAGTACACTGCATTTAAAAAACCTTTCAAGAACTGAAAATTATTCACATTTAAAGTTTTTAAATTATTTTATTACTATATAGGGTGTCCCAGACTCAAATGTCCGGGCTTATATGGCTGTATAAGATTTAAAAAATAAATCTAAAATTCCTTTTCGAAAAATCAGTTGAAGTTTTAGTTTTTGAGTTATAAAATATTCAAGCTGGACCAATCAGGAGCGCGGTATAAACAGCCGCGCGTGCGTGAGCGGGAATCTAACGCACACTGGGACGAATCGGGAATTTACTGTTCATAATCCACTACAGCTCACAATTCTTGACCGATAGCTTTTTTTTTTTTAGAAATGTTCAGGATTAAATCCTGCAGAAAGAATTCAGACCTGACTTTTTAATTTCACCCTGTGGAGTTTATTATTTAAACAAATAGAACATCGAAATTGGACATTTCACGAATATTATTTGTTTTCTCCGAAGAAAGGGCTTAAGAGAAGTCGCTATCCATCAGAATTATTGCAGATACACTTTAGGAACCTAACTATTCAGTTTAAGATGTAAGCCAATTGTTATAATCATTTTATATAAAAAATTATTTTCATAAGGTGTTTAACCGCAACAACAAAATTTATCTTGATTAAAAAAGCCCAAATATCTCGTAGGAAATATTCTAATAAACAATTTGTATTTTTTTTCTAAGTTATGTTTTTCTCATCTAACAACTTTCAAGATAATCCTAAATTATAATAAATATCTGCAGCAACATATAAGTGTTCACTACTTGTATTGCTAATAACAATATTATGAACAAATATAAAAAACTAGCGTTTTCGATTGGAAAAAATTTATTTTTTCTGATAAATCATGCTGCAGCTGTTATATTTCATCAAGAAAGTGTGGCATCAACTCGCAATTGTGATTGTTATTGACAATATTTTTAATAAACAGTCATATATAGCAATAATTCTTCATAAATATTATCAAAAATAATAGCAAATTATAACGTTTGTGAACAAAATATTTAAGAAAAATTATTTTGCTATATTATTTTTCTATTGAGTCCGGCCGCGGAAATAGCCTGGTGCCGTCTGTTGTCCAAAAGTGGCAATTCCTGAGTGATGAATTCCACTTGTTTAAATGCGATTGAAAATAAATAAATTTATACTGAAAATAAGAGTTTAACTGTCAGATAACAAGAGAGTCTGTAGGAAAACTGATGAAATGCCAATTCAGGGGAAAAAACTTTTGCTCGAGTTTATTGAACGGTTTGATCGCAGTTGAGTTTTGAATTTATCTGTCTATGACAGTAGATCTATCGGATTACAAATATCACATAGAGTACTTCAATATTCTTGTTTTTAGAAAAAGGTATCTGGACAAATTATTGTGCAAACTGGATAATTAATATTATATATATTCGCATATTTATACGATCTATTATTTTTGTAAAAGTAATGCTAGTCGTCAGATTTTGAGGTTAGGAAGTTTAATTATCCCAGAATATTTATGGAGTATATTTTATTTTAATTTAAACGACATTGAGTATTTTATTAGTTGTCTTGAGTTTTAAGTGAAGCTTTTTTTTTAACAATTCAATATGTTATGTGAAAAAACTTTTTTCGTAGGTTTCTTGATTATGGCAGAAGCGACACTGCACTGAATTTTGCTTATTCCATTTACTTTCAACTCATATGCACCCTCACCACAGGAATGACTGCTAAACTTTTTCCCTTATTCAG
>CAKNWT010258566.1:0-15635 GCA_932066315.1 Andricus coriarius
TGTATCCATAAGAAAACTTAAATTAAAAATATGGCTTATCAAATGCAGACCAATGTAGAACTTACACGCCTTTACCAAATTACCTCAATTTCTTTTTTAGAAAGGTGTCATCATATTGTAAAAATAATTTTAATGTATTTTAAGTACAATTATTTAAATTGAGAATTTCAAAGGACATAGCAGGATAAGTAGGATTATACCTGAAAAAATTACGGGAGAAATGGGGGATTTTTGGAATATGGAAAATTTGAGATATAAGGAACCAAGTGGCTCTTTTCCCTCGCGTGAAACGGTAATACGAGGGAGCGCCATAGTGCGGCGATAATGTGAATCGCTCACCGTCCGATGTGGGCTACAGCTGACTGTTAGCCAATCAGATCATAGTATGTCTATACTTCATAAGCCTAGTGAGTGAGAATAGGATTTTGTTTTTATAATGGTGTACACAAAGTAATGAACAAGAGGCATTTTCGGAGATTCGCAAGGTTTAATCATTAAAATCAATAGTTTTTGTATAAGATGTGAGAAATTGATGTTCGATTACGACTAATTAAAATTAGATGCGAGTTGGTCATTATTTAAACAATTTTTATACACAAATTTACAGTTTGTATATTTTTCAATGAATGGGCTCATTTTTTGTTTACCGAATCAACTAAACATGTCTTTTCGACAGTTGTTGCCTCTTTGAAAACTATTATAGAAGCTACTATTAAACAGTCATTCGAAGGACATTTTCATTTGATACGGCAAATAAAAATTGAGCCCATTCATTGAAAAATTGTGCATTTTTTAAACGAAAGTTGTTTAAATAATTAATAATCCTTCTCAATTTCTAGAGAGCGCACTAGAATAGTATGAAATTAGATATGAATCGCCGCAGAAAAATTTGAATTCACAAAACAAACTTCACACTGTCTAGAGTAAAAAGTTTTAATTTAAGGAACAGTACAAAGGAGTGGTCACAAAATTACTTTTTTTTATATCCAAAACGCTTGAGGAAAAAAGCTGTGGACTCGTAAATCGAAAAATATCTCTGGGTTCCGCTCTGTCGTTCCAACAAGAAAAGTAGTAACTACATAGCAGCACATTCGGCGAAAAAACATCAAGTTTATTTTGGAATATAGCATACAAACTAACAAAATGCTGAATTTTAAGAAAATGACAAAAAGAATCCATTTTGTTCTCTTATTCCTGGTTAAATTGTAGTTGCGACAAGTGGACTGATTGCGATGATAGTAAAAGTTGTCGGAATTCCCTGCCGATTGAACGGCACTGCCCACTGCCGCTTCAGTGCTGCTCATTGAAAGAGACTCAGATTCCTGATTTAAATGCCTGCAGAAGTTCCCTTTATATCTGCGACTGGACTACCGAGCAGACCAGCTGAAAGGGATTAAAAATTAAAAATTGTAAAATTTTGAATGAGATACGGTAAAACAGACAACATTTTTGAATTCAACTCCATCGGCAGGGTTATAAAAAATTAAAAGAAAAATTGAAAAAATTAAACAAACAATGCAACCGCATTTCTGTAAAGTGGTATAATTAAATACATATTTTAAAGGCATCATATGATATACGTAAAATGAATAAAGGCAGTGAACTAGGGTTAGAAAGGGCTCTTAAATGATGAAATCACGTGTGACATAACCTATAAACACGTGTGCTGAACTTAGGAAAACCACGGATTTAAAAATTGATAGGTATTTTCTATAACTATAATTCAGCAAAATAAATATACATACACACATATTACAATAAAAACTTTAAATCCTTACGTAAAATCAGCAAAATTACTTCAATTCGGCTTTTTGGTGAAAGGAAGGAGTCTAGCAGATACCTGACAGCTGCTTTCAGATTTTTGTATATAACTTCTATAGTCGCCTGCTGTTCAGGAAGTACACAGGTACGCATGCGCATTCGCATTTATGCAGTTACGACATCGAGGTATGTCTGGTGTAGATACGGCAAATTATTTTTGCAAAATTATTAACAATACGGGCAAAAAATGATTCCATTTCTTTACAGAATGATAGTAAACAATATTAGAAATACGATAAACTTTTCGCAACTCATTTTTTATGAAATATGTAGTTACTAATTTTCTTGTTGGGGCGGCAGCGTTGGGGTCGAAGTTTTCAAAAAAGATTTTTTTCATGAATTAAAAAATATCAATAACGTGCGATCATTTTACATGGCAAAATTATTTACAGAGTCGAATGCCAAAATTACATCAAAGCATTATTTTTGGTTCTCAAGAATTATAAAAAGGTACTTTATAATGATAATAAACTCTTTAAGTAATTACTTTAGAAAAATGTTTTATTAGACTTTTTTACTCACTTTTTCATGTAGAATTATAAACAGAAAAGAAAAAAAATTATAATAACATAATAATAAATAATACTAGTATAACAATTACATTTGAGCTATACTGACGGTCTATTTTGCAATTAAATATGTTGCCTCAGGTATCATAAGTTTTTTTTTTTTTTTTTTTTTTGGCAAAATATAGTGGTAATATCTCAAGTATAAGCCATACAAAAATACGTAAAAGTTAAAAAAATAATTTTTTACTGTTTTTTTTTTTAGAGAGAAATTGCCATAATTAGTGTACATTATCGTTCCGTTGAGGCCCACTACATATTTTTGGGGCATCACACTCGGTCAAAGCCGTTTTTGAGAATATATATATTTGTTCCCCATTTTTCATAAAACGCTCATAAAAACCTATGCAAATTATTTTTCAGTTATCATTTTTTGAGGGACTCAACCTCACATTATTGCTAACTTATGCTGAAAATCTGGACCAAATACGTTCGGGAGCATTGAACCATACTTCCCCTGCTATGCCCTTTTTTTGTCATGTTTTATTGATAGAATGAATACAGTAAATAAGACGTTCATATGTAACTTTTTCAGGAGAAAGTGAGAAATAAATATATTATGCATTTCGATTTAAAATCATTTAAAAAATCTACTTTTTGTATAATGTCGACGAGCTTACAACCATACACAATTGATCTTGAAGCGTTATTGGCGTAATGAAATCGTTCTCATCTTTCTATCACAAACAGCAACGTTGAAATTGGAGCACTTCGCAAAAAAATCACTTATCATAAGAGTAATCACTTTTGAAAAATTATCCTAATTGGCTTTGACGTATCCAGGCATACTGATACTCCATAAAAATAAACCCTTTTAGCTAAAAAAGGTTGATGATTAATTATTTCGATTGTTTTTATCAAGCTGACCATGTATTTTCTTCAGTTTTGAAGGCGCGTGACGTCATACCATGAATTTCATGCCATGACGGCGCCATTGTTTCGTTTAAAAAATCGACATTTCCGGGTGATATTTTGTCTCTATTTGATAAATTATTATAAATTATTAAATAAACAAAATTCAGTTTTTATTTCACATTTAAATTCTTTGGAAGTCAAAGTTTAAAAAACTTAAATATAAGGCAAACAACATTTTTGTAGATGACCATTTTCTACAATTTGAAGAGAAACAATTAAACACTCTTCAATTTGTAAAGATTTATGAATTAAATTCTAAAATTTGGATGATATTGAAGATCAAAAGTCAAGTTTTGAATTCTAAATATTCCAATTTGCAGAAATTTCGAGTGTCAATCATCAAAATTACAGAATTTTTAATTGTAAAACTTAAAATATTGATAACACAGGACCACAAAATCTGAACCTTTGAAACACGGACCAGACTAGGTGGGTATTATATTTTCGGGGTCGCTGAATACAAATCCGTTGTCCGTTTGGTCCCATCAGGTCAGGGTCAAGGTCAGTTTAAGGTCAAACTTACAAAATTAATCGCTAACCAAATAAGTCAGGGCACCTATAGGTTTTCGGGGTCGCTGAATTCGCATCCGTTGTCAAGGTCAGTTTAAGGACAAAATTACAAAATTCATCGCTAACCAATTAAGTCAGTGTACGCGTAGGTTTTTGGGATCGCTGAATTCAAATCCGCTGTCCGTTTGGTCGCATCAGGTCAGGATCAAGGTCAATTTAAGGTCAAACCTACAAAATTCATCGCTAACCAATTAAGTCAGGCTACATATAGGTATTGTCCAAACGGACAACGGATTTGAATTCAGCGAACCCGAAAACCTAAAAGTACCGTGACTTAATAGGTTAGCGATGAATTTGGTAGGTTTGACCTTGAATTGACCTTAACCCTCACATGATGGGTCCAAACGGACAACGGATTTGAATTCAGCGACCCCAAAAATCTATATGTACCCTGACTTAATTGGTTAGCGATGCATTTTGGAGTTTGACCTTGAACTGACCTTGACCCTGACCTGATGGGACCAAACGGATTCGAATTCAGCGACCCCGAAAATATAAGACCCACCTAGTATGGTCCGTTTTGAAAATATAGAATTATAAATTATTCAATTTTCAAGATTTATATTTTGAAGGTATATACTTCTGAATGCTTTTTTGTTGGAATAGGCCAATCATAAAGATTTACAATTGAGAACTCCTCGAATTTAAAGATGTATCAATACAAATTCTTGAAATTTTATAGTCTAAAGACAAATTTTCGATTCTAAATTTTTCAAATTAAAGAAATTTTTAATGTAAGGCATAAAAAATACAGAGTTAAAAATTGTAATACTTAAAACTTGCAAATTTGTAACGTTTTATATTAACATATACTCGCTTTTATTCAATTTAACCTGATTCTCTTTATTTCCCATACTAAACCATAAAAAATAATAATTCCTACAAAAGCTATAAAGTACCTAAAATCTTGGAATTGATTACATCTTTTTATTCAAAAAAAAAAGAATGCATAATATAGCAAAATTATGTAGTTAAAAATTATTTATAAACAAAAACAACTCCTATCAAGCTCGTATCTTGCCTCCAAGGTTTTCTACTTTTAAAATTAATTTTCCATGCAAAAATCGATAAAAAAATTCAATACAGTCAACTTCCTTTTATTCTACAGTTCGCTTATTCTACAGTTCGTCTATTCTACATCCCCTATACACGCTTATTCTAATTTGCGCAGTTTCGTCATCTCCCACCACGGTCCCTGAACGGGCTTTAAGGCTACGCCCGCATCAGTGGGTGACCAATTAAAACAAGAGGCCCGAAAAGCGGGAAGCCTTGAATCGAGTACTTTGACATGCCATCATGGGAATGCAGACAACTTTTTCGAGAAAATATTCTGAACAAAAAAGTCATAAATCTACAAATAGTAATATTTCTCAAGTGGAGAATGGATTTTCTCAGACATATTCCATTCTTTTGACGATTCACGACCTTTCAGTGTCACGAAATACAAGCATTTTTCCGAAATTTGAGGTTAGAGAGCCACTAACCACAAACTTCGGACAGTTGATTGTATTTCGTGACACTGGAAGGGCGTCAATCGACAAAAGAATGGGACATGACTGAGAAAATAAATTTTACACTTGAAAAATATTACTAGTCAGACCTTTATCACTTACCTTTACGTTTCGGAGATTTTCTCCATAAATTCGTATGCAAATCCAGTACCATGTACTACCTTGCTGATGGCTGACACTTCAACCTATCGACGTCATGCCACAAAACTCACTATTCCGCGAAATATTTGCGTCGTTTTTTGATTCTATAATATTGACTTGTAGTTGGCAAATCGTCGTACGCCAACAAAAACAATTGAAAAACACTGATGCATGCATGCAGACTAATGGACCGCCAATTTTTCAACTGTGCAAGAAGCCGGATGCGCAATAAGCCGGATATTCACTCGCCTGAACCGTTTCCCTAATTTTGCGCAATATACACGACTGATTACTCGCACACAACGACCCTTTCGAGGCGAGAGTCACAACCATCTCTCACCCCTCGAGCTGAGAAACTGCGTGGGCCAGCAGTTATAGGAACGTAGGGTGTATTTATTTGTATTATTATTGATTGTATTTATTATTGATTTCAAATCACCCGCGCTTTTCGGTTGAAAAAGTTGCGCACAGGCGGCGCCCCGATACAAGAACGGGGCAGGCAATGAACGTCGTTGATAAAAATAAACTGCCGAATCGCGGTAGAGGTGGGGACCCATCCAGCCCTAGAATAACCGAACGTGTACTTTTTAAGGCCAGTAAAATAAAAGGAAGTTGACTGTAATTATTTTTGTTCAAAATAAATCAACCAGCTCTACTAAAAAAAAAAGTCAGGAATTGTCACAAATGGTCAGAAGTTCTGATGATTGCTGAATATCCTGAACATTCCTGACGAGTCTGACTATTTCTGAAGATATGCTAATTCATATCCTATCAGGTAGATCATCGGCTAGGACCGCAGGGAGGCCAACCGTAAAAGGATTAGAAATTCAAAGTAATATTTTTTCAATGTTGCACATACATCTTTAAAAATTAGGAATTCAGAATCTACGAGTTTCGACGATTTAAGATACCTAAACATTTTCCTAAAACATTTGTATATTGATAACTAAATATAAGTGAAAAGAGAAATACACAATGAAATAAAAATAAATAGATAATATAAATAACCTGGGAAATATAAAAGGGATTTGGTTTTATGGAATTCTATTATGGGACCCCTAAAAAAGGATTATCCTTCGAACCCAAGCTTTGATTTCTGTCAAGAAAGGTAACAAAAGTGGTCAGAAATGGTCAAAAGTCCTGACTTTCTTTCTGATTGTTGAACAAAATACTTAAACTAAATAAAAATGTATCAGTTGATCAGAAAATTAAAATATTAACAATTAGAATTTTAAACGCGATAACTAGAAAAATTAGAAACTTAAAATTTGAAGTACAAAGATTTAAACCATTTTCTTAACGATGCACAATCAATGGTTATATTACGGTTAACGAATACTTCTAAAGAAGAGGGAAATGTAAAGGTAAATGTAATTTAACGCAAGTAAGTTCAGAGCCTTAGTAGAAGGCAAAATGGTGGAGGAAATTCAGTTTTTTAACCCTAACA
The DNA here is from genome assembly GCA_932066315.1 of Andricus coriarius. Taxonomy (NCBI): domain Eukaryota; kingdom Metazoa; phylum Arthropoda; class Insecta; order Hymenoptera; family Cynipidae; genus Andricus; species Andricus coriarius. Next base: position 6,972 of record CAKNWT010258566.1, read on the forward strand.
ATCGGATTATTCTTGTATCAACGAATCTTATCGGTTGTTTTCAAGATCACGTGAAAGAAGAAATTTTGGTTCAGGTTAAAGAGTTTCAGAGACATAAATCAGGCTAATCACTGATTCACATCATAAATTTGGGGGTAAATATTAATAGATATGCACCATCACAAGTAGGATCATCAACTTTTATTGAATTATCAAAGCGCATACAAAACAAACATGCCGTAATGAAAATTCAGAAACAATTATCACTACTGTTTTCTCTGGTCTGCGATGGCGGCTCTTTATTCTGCTAAATCTAACGTCGCGAAAACAAGCTCTTATCCGAATTTAAAAAAAGGAATGATTCTATTTTCTTTCTATTTTGAGATCGAATCTTTTTTAGATCCTATCGCAAAAGCACAGTCATTGGAGATAGATGACAATGATGTAACGCCTAATACAGTGGCGTATCAAAAGCATGTCCCTTACAGTGTTGCTTTTTATTTAAAATGTAATTTCGATTAATCGCTTTCCAGAATTAAAGTCTATCGAGGTGAAGATAGCATTGAATATTTGATAAAAAAGTTAAAAATGTTAGCTGAACGAATTCATGGTTATTTAAAGAAAGTTGTTCCTATGGAAAAGTTCCTATGCCAGATTTCTTTCAGCTAAGACATGTAATATATGTGATAAAGCATTAAGGGCCGATGATGTTATACATCGTGAACATGGTAATTTTACCGGGAAATTTAGGGGGGTTTCTGATTAAGATTGTAACATAAATTATAAAAATTATCATGCATAGTTTTTCACAATTTATCCGGCTATGACACTCACTTTTTATTAAAGCTCTTGCCAAAAGTTTCAAAGGTGAGCATACATTGCTCTCTGTTAACAACGAAAGATACATATCCTTTACCAACCCTGTAGATGGAAGAAGTGAAAAACTTAGGTTTATAGATTTTTTCCGTTTTATTCCAAGCTGTATTGAAAAGATAGCATCTTATTTGTACAACAATGATAACAAAATTACTCTGAAACACTGCTCAAATTTAAATAAATTTAATTTACTGACTAGAAAAGGCGTCTTCCCTTAAAATTATATTGACAATTTACAAAAATTAAATAAAACACAATTAACCACAAAAGCAGCATTTTATTCTCAATTAAAGGGTGAAAATGTTTCTGAGGCTGACTTTTGCATGCTTGTAATGTCTGGAATACATTTGAAATACAAAGTTAAGGTGAATACTCTGACTTGTATTTGAAAACAGATATTTGTCTCTGAGCTTAACATACATTGAAATGATTTTACTTATAGAAAAAGGTATTCGTGATTGCGTGCCTCAGCGTTGTAATCGACACGGCAAGGCAAATAATTGGTATGGGGCATAATTTCTCAAGTATACCCACCTCGAAAATGAAAGTTGTCCGATCGTGCCAACAATTATCCCAATTGTAGTTCTATTAAATAGTACTCCTCACACAAAAAATTAATTAATTCTGATCATTATTTATGAAAGTGGAGGGGGTACAATTTTTGGTTTTTTAAGAAAGGCCTTACTTTAAAACATTTGTAACTTTTTTCCTATTGCTTTAAACAAAATTTCACTACAAATGTTTTTTATAAATTTTTTCACAAAATTTTTGGTGGTCGTAACGATTTTCAAAAAAAGTCAAAATTTGACCCTAATTTTCGAAAATCAAAAATAAATTTGACTTTTTTTTTCAAATTTCGACACTTTTTTTGTCTTTAAAATAGTTTTAAAAGAAAGCTGAATTTTTTTCCTATAAGATCCCCAATTTTCAAAGTGGCAAATTTATTTGTCTTCGAGTAATAAAACGATACGTAAACAAAATGCCATAATAGAGCGGCTGGCGCGCGATCTCCCCTAGTGCGCTCACGCCGAGGATCTTTATGCAACGCTTTAGTGCCAGTTTTTAGAGTTATGTAATATTTTATGCTACTAAAAAAACAGTTTTTTTTCAAAAAGTGAGTCATAAAGCAACTAATCTCGAACTCCGTGGTGTTGCCCACGACTTGCCTTTGAAATTGCCTGCACTATTAGAAGGAGCTCAAATTTTCAGTTCACGTAGATACCAACTCATGAACTCAGCGGGAATATCATCCTTGAACTCTGGTGATATTGCAGAGCCTTCTGGTAGAGATAAGGTAGAGACTGGGGATCATGAAATGATATCTGACGATGGTGAAGATCAGCTAAATACAGCGAAAAATATTTAGATGGCTTAGGCACCAATCTGCAGTGTGAAAAAAAAATATCATAAAGTTTTATGAACGCGATGACATGAGTCGAATGATGCCAGGGGTGAAAGACTGTGTCAATCAAGAATGATGATAGAACTGGTTTACATGTTGAAAAATGATGATTTCTGTGAAAGGCTGTTGAAATTAAAAACTCGTCCCTTTATTCCAAAGGAACCTGGGGAGTTTTTGATTTGCTTCGATTTCGCTGAGAATCACGCGTTTTTAATTCAGAATGCAGCTCAATCATTCCACTAGAATAAGGACCAAGCTGCAATATTCATTGTAGTGATTTATTATAAAAAATATAGAGAGCTCAAGCATGTAAGTATCGCAATCATATCTGATGACTTAGTTCATGATACGGTGGCTGCTCATGAGTATCAGGAGATAATAGTAGATTACTTGAAAACTCATTTCAGGCCAAAGAAAATCCACTATTTTACTGATGGTGCAGGGCAAACTCACTCCCCATATTTTGTTTCAGTGGGCAAAGAGTAACTGTAAGGAAACCGAAGTTTTATTCAGCAGCAAAGAAAATCATGCCTTAGCCACCGAGTTACTGAAAGCCAAATTTGAGAAAGCTGTTAGGATATCAGGTACATTACAGTACTATACTTTCATTCCCACTCAAGCTGGAAAACCTGAACTTAAAATGTTTTCGTCCTCTGAGAAACACGACATCTTCTCGAATGGCGAAAAACAGAATCTGCAAAAGAGGTCTGCAAAGAAAACAACTGTTGAAACTATAGCCAAAAAATCGATCAGAAAGACATATAATATTGCCATATAATATTACATAACCTAAAAAACTGGCACTAAAGCATTGCACAAAGATCCTCGGCGTGAGCACACTAGGGGAGATCGCGCGCCAGCTTTCTTTTAAAACTATTTTGAAGAAAAAAAAGTGTCGAAATTGGAAAAAAAGTCAAATTTATTTTTGATTATCAAAAATTAGGGTCAAATTTTGACTTTTTTTGAAAATCGACCATCAAAAATTTTGTGAAAAAATCTATAAAAAAACATTTATAGTGAAATTTTGTTTAAAGCAATAGGAAAAAAGTTACAAATGTTTAAAAGTAAGGCCTTTCTTAAAAAAACAAAAATTGCACCCCCTCCACTTTGATAAATAATGATCAGAATTAATTAATTTTTGGTGTGAGGAGTACTATTTAATAGGACTACAATTGGGATAATTGTTGGCACGATCGGACAACTTTCATTTTCGAGGTGGGTACACTTGAGAAATTATGCCCCGTATATGGGTTCAGATTTTGATTCAAACATATTAGAGTCTTATCTTACATAATTTGATCTTATTAACCAATATGGCGCAACTGTGAGTGCATTTTTGCCCTTCAGAAATGTCACATGTGAAGAAAATCTCCAGAAGACAATCAATGTTAATTATATCTCCGATTATTCACCAGTTGATTATATACTTGAAGTTGATTTAGAATATCCATAGGAATTACATCAAGACTTTCCATGATGTCCAGAACACTTCATACCTCCTCTTTTAGAATATGAAATTCCAAAGTTGATAACAAACTTACTGCAAAAAACACGATACATAGTACACTGTCGGACTCTAAAGCAATATTTTGAGTTTATATATGAAAATAGGTTGTGTATATAACGCCGGCACCGGTAAAAAAAATTGTTGTTAGCAGTAAAAAAAGTTATCGGTAACGGTAAAAAGAATTGTCGGTAACGGTAAAAAAAATTGTCGGTACCCGTACAAAAATTACCGTTACCAACCATTTTTTACCGGTCTTTTTAAAAAGCATATTTTAAGGATAGAGCCTAGACTGCCGGCAAAAATATTTAAAAATTAATTTTTCTCTCATGTGTTTAATGCTACTGTTTGATCCTCAATATCGTCCATCTTGCTAGCTGACGTCCCAGGCTAAAAAACTTTGGAAAAGGTTAAAGATAAAACTCAACTTATTTATGTGACTAATCACAGAAGACGAATCACAGAGATACAGGGATAGGGGTTTCACCAAAATTATTTATGTAACCAGTCACAGGGGCACCATCCCGCCGCCACGAGATGTTGGAAAGGGCTAGGGGGTTGACCAAAATTATTTTTTTGACCACCCAAGTGCGAAGTTAGATACGGCCCAGCAGTGGCCCAGTATCGGCAAAAATATTGCCGAAGATCGGCTGCCAATATCGTGCCATTGCTGGAATGATGATTCCGGTATGCACTTGGCGGCCAAATCTGGGCCAGACTCTGGCCACCACCACCGGAGTTAATTTAAAAAATAATAAAAAATCATTGAATTGTATTTAGGACGCATCTATATGCGACTACATATCGTCCTGGTGTAGAGTGAATACATATATTACATTTTTAAATATTATATTACAAATAAAATTTCTAACGCTACGGGGTATCTAACCTACATCTTTACCTAAATCTATCGCCTAGCAGTCGGAAGTCTTAACCATTGCGCTAAACCTACGAGTTGAAACTCGATGAAAAGGCCATTTTCATAAGCTACAGCTCAAAAAAGTTAAAATATCAAATTTTAAACTCTCTTTGCCTAATTAAATATTTATTATTATACGACGTTATGTACATGAAAAATATACGAACTGTTAAAAGAAATATCAATAAAATAATTTTTAAATTAATAATTTATATCGATTACAATTTTTCTTCCTGTAATATTTCGTTTTTTTTCGTTTTAGACTACTTTACAACTTTCTAAAATGACAGTAAATGTAATTTTTTATGAACATTTCAAATTTTTAACCACGAAACTTAGAAATTTGATCGTGAACTTTGACAATTTTAAAACTTTTTTAAATAATTATACTCTTGGCATAGTACTGCGCCGATCTTGGAGCGAGCCGTTAGCCAGTACTGGGCGAATGGCCGATTATCTGTACCGGTGACCAGTACTGGGCCAGTACTACGTCGGTGGTGAACTCCGGCGGAAAGTGGAAATTTCCACCCGCAGTAAAAGTAACACTGGGCCAAGTGATGCGCGTTTGCTGGGCCAGAATCCGGCTTTCCCTATTAAAACATGTTTTGCCAGAGTAAAGACGAAATTGGGAACAAGAGTGCGCTGAGTCCGGGCCAAACTCCGGCTCTTCCTCTTAAAACATGGTTTGCCGTTGTAAAAGTGATACTTTGTCCAGTAATGTGCCATCGCTGGGACAAGCATCAACGGTAGATCGACAAATTTGAATATCCAATATAGGCAGCCATTACGGGCACAACACTGGGCCGATTAAAATTCGGATATTGACCCAATAATATTAGCCGATCTTTGGCTGCCGAAATTGGACCAAGCCTGGGCCCTGTGTTCAGTTCCGGCAATGCGTGCTTGGGCAGTCAGAAGGGGTGCCTTTCCGCATTCACGAGATTGTGGAAAGGGGTAGGGGTTTGACCGACATTTCTGTGAACAATCACAGGGGTGCTTTCCCGCGCCCACGAGATGTTGGGAAGGGGTAGGGGTTTGACTAACATTATTTCTGTGACCAATCACATGGGTGCCTTTCCCCCTAATGAGATGTTGGAAAGGGATATGGGGTTTGACCATCATTATTTCTGTGACCAGTAACAGGGGCGCCTTCCCGCTCCTTATGAGACGTTGGAAAGATGTAGGGGTTTGACCAACATTATTTCTGTGACCAGCCACAAGGGTGGCCTTCCCCCTTCCCCCGCGAGATGTTGGAAAGGGATATGGGGTTTGACCATAATTATTTCTGTGACCAGTAACAGAGTGCCTTCCCGCTCATTATGAGACGGTGGAAAGAGGTAGGGGTTTGTCCAACATTATTTCTCTGACCAGTTACAAGGGGTGCCTCCCCCCCCCACGAGATGTTCGAAAGGGGTAGGGGTTTGACCCACATTACTTCTGTGACCAGTCACAGGGGCACCATCCACCGCCACGAGCTGTTGGCAAAGGGTGGGTGTTTGAACGACATTATTTCTGTGACCAGTCGCATGGGTGCCTTCCCGTGCCCACGAGATGTTGGAAAAGGGTAGATATTTGACCAACATTACTTCTGCGACCCATCACAGGGGTGCCAGCCCGTGCTTTTGATACCGATCAAAGGAAAATTGATATTATCGACCAAGGATAATTCGTCGTTTTATGATCATGTTAAATACATTCAAATTCCTTAGAAAAACTTGCAATCTGCAATCAGTTATTCTTGAGTCACAAATCGATAATATAAAGCATGATATATACGTAAAACGTTCCATGTAAACCGCTAAAAGCCAACACTGACCGAATAAATATTAAATCACATGACTTTAGCCTAAAATACCTGATAGCACCTTCAGTATGCTTGAAATATTTGCTTTTTAAACAAATGTGTATGTGGCTCGCGATGTACGATAGAAGTGAAACTGCGAAAAAAATTGTAAGTGGAATTTACTGTTGGAATAAGGAATTCACGGAATTTATGGAATTCCAAGATTTGAAGGAATTCTATGAATTCAGTGAATTCTGTAAATTCTGTGAATTGATTGAATTCCATAAATTCCTTGAATTACGTGAATTTCCATGAATTCTATTGTTAAGTACGCGTTAAAATTGATATTGTTATCTTGGTGATGAGTGTGCGATGAGTTTTATACATTGTGTGCGTATGAGACACGGAACAAACAAAATACAAATTAAACACCATGAATTCCTTGAATACCGTTAATTCTATGAATTCCGTGAATTCCATGAGTTCCGTGAATGCCATGAGTTCCGTGAATTTCATGAATGAAGTAAATTCCATGACTATCGTGTATTCTATGAATACCATGAATTCCGTAAATTCCATGAATTCCATGAATTTCTTGAATTCCTTGAATTACATGAATTCCTCAAATTACATGAATTCCTTGAATTCCATTAATTCCTTGAATTCCCTGGATTCAGTAAATTCCATCAATTGCTTGAATTCCATGAATAATTTCTTGAATTTCATCAATTCCACGAATTCCATGAATTCCTCCAATACCGACAGTGCCTACACTTCGATAAAAATATCTAAAACACATAGAGTATTGAAATTCAATCAAATAGATCGATTGAAGGATTATATGAACCTAAACACAGAATTGCGAAAAAAATTGACTAACGAATTCCAAAAACGCTTTTATAAGCTAATGAACAATTATGTGTTTGTACCCATGAGCTGAACCATATTTAAGGAAAATATGGTTCTAATTGAGCTTGATCAATTTAAAGTTAATTTTAACAAGCCTATTTATACTGCATTTAATGTTCTTGATGTACCCAAAATATGCTTGTAAGATTTCACTGCCCTACATGAGTATTGTAAATAAGATGGCACCTAGTGTTTCCGAATGGATTTTTCGTGCTGAACATGAATCTGGGTTCAACAAAACTTGCCATCACGTCACGCTCTTGAGAAAATAGGGACTTTAAGCCCTAAAAACGGTGTTTTTAACCATTTTTGAAAAATTGTAGAGCTGAACCATGACGTGCTACAGACTTCGCTAATATCATAAATTAAAGGCTGAAACAAATCCTTTCAAATGAGCCGTATGCCAAATTAATCGCATACGCCCTCAGAGCGGGGCGTGGGGGGGGGGGGGGGGTGTCTAGGGGTGGATGAAGTTTGAATTTCAAAAAATCGTCCGCCATTTTGTATTTTTTAAATGTAACTGCATTTTCATATACAGCAAACCTTTAAGCCCCCGTAACAAGTTTCAAGCGAATACGATCAAATTTTGAAAAAACGGTCCGCATATTGGATCCACCATTTTGAATTTTTAAAACCTAACTGCGTATTCATAATCAGCGACCCTTGAAACATTTAAAAGCACTGCAAACTTTATTATTGCTGGGCGTGGGTGTAAGTATGTTGAAATCCTTTCTGTTTTTATTTTCTTCCCCCACCCTTAGACAAAAACACACCCTCCGCTCTAAGGGCGCATGAGATTAATTTGGCATAGGGCCCATTTGAAAAAGCTTGCTTCAGCCTTTAATTTATGATTTTATCGAAGTTTGTAGCACGTCATGGTTCAGCTCTACAATTTTTCAAAAATGGCTAAAAACGCCGTTTTTAGGGCTTTCAGCCCCTATTTTCTCAAGAATGTGACGTGATGGCAAGTTTTTGAACCCAGATTCATGTTCAACACGGAAAATACATTCGGAAACACTAGGTGCTATCTTATTTGCATCAAAAAAATAAAAATTTGCTCGCTATGTTGAACGCACCTAGGGCGCGCGACTCTTGTTTCCGGCGCTTCGTGCTCGATAGTATACTTACCTCGCGCTTCGCGCTGGGTCTTTGTATTTTCCCCAAATTTGTGTGCAGACCTTTTGAAATTAAAGGTAAAAGCATCAACAACTGTAATTTGGTGATTGTGAATTCTCTTTTGTTAAAGCTCCTTCGGCTTTAACGAACACATTCTTATCACGTATCTCGTGCTT
>CAKNWT010258568.1:0-14582 GCA_932066315.1 Andricus coriarius
TGTCGAGAGTGAAGGAGACAGCAGTTTGCTCCATATCTTCCACTCTCATCAAAGCTTCCTTCTACGGTTAAGGCAAGCACAATGCAGACTTTTGATTTGTTTTTAGCTGCGGAAAGTACTTAACGGCATCGGCCAATCGCAGTGATACATTAGGCACAATGCCCAACGCGCCAATACCAAACGTATTCAAAAATAAAATACTAAAGACACAAATTCAGCATTTGTACTCAAATGTACTTGAAAAAAAAGAGTACAGAATAAAGTGTACTCAAATTGTGATTGTGGTACTTACGTACTCCAATTTCACCAAATGTACTTTCTGAGTACAATTGTACTGTAAACGGCAACACTGCTTCTTATTTGTTTTAAGGGTATGGAGAGGCGCGAATTTGTCAAAGGCCGAAGATAAAAATGCAGTCAGACAAATCACCTTTCTATTGATATCCTTTTCAGTATAAATACTATTCCAGTCATAAGTAGAGAGGTGCTCAAGAAATTCAGTTTCATTTATATTCTTAAGATTGCGTATGGACAGAGGAGTTACACTAGAAGAGGGATTAAAGGAGAACTGGTATTGGATGCTGATAAGATCATGGTTCGAGAGGAATGAGATTGAGTGTTGAGTAAAAAAAATCACCTTATCCAAATCGTCAACAATCATCAGGTCAATCCATGTAATAGAATGATCAGTGTGGTGGGTGGTCTCATGGGTAACTATAGATAATTTAGCAGAGAACACTACTGATTTTAAATAATGAGTTAAATTGTTGGTAGCATTAAGATTTGTGTTTATGTCACCGGTGAGTACAATGTTATTATAATTGGGTATAATGTCAAAAATGTCAGTCTCAAGTTCCATGTTATAGGAGGCGTTAGAAGTTTTGGAAATAACACCCACCAACACACTGTCCTGAGGCGACGATACCTTGATAAAAAGGTACTCAGCAGTAGGGTAATTGGCAAGAGGACCCACTCCAACCTGTATACCCCTTAAGCTTTTTCTGCGGAAAAGTGTGTAATGATCAAGTGCTACGAAGTTCGAAGGAATGTTTGGCGTGAGCCTGGTCTCAGACACGGCTATGATATGATAGGAACAGGACATAAAGTGATGTTGAAATTCAAGGTAATGGGCAGGCAAAGGCTGAGCGTTAACATGGCAAATATTCAATGTTTCCATTATGAGAGTGATAGGTAAATTTCAAGTATAATTAAATATCGAAGTGTCTGAAATTCGTAAATAACTTGAAAATACCTTTCCGTGAAGCTAAAGTAACAGAGAGTAATAACCAAAAAAATCTAGTTCACTTGATTACATTCGAAAACAGGGAATAAGGCACATAATGAATTAAAAGTTAGAAAAGCAAGAAGCATCATAAAGCTCATCATATATAAAAAAAAAAGTATAAGAGAGGTCAATTAGTAGAGGCAGTGCAAGGCTGAATTAGCGGAGTAAAAAATACAAAATTGTTGATATTTGACTTCAGAAGGCACAGTATCCAGAATGGCCAGCATGCAGCAATATATAAAATATGAGAAATATTTACCTATGTAGAAGTAACATAAACCAAAGAGTAGTGCTAATGATCGACTAGAAAAAATTATCAAACACATAATGGACTTAGAGAGTAGTTGCTATTGTAGTCCTTTAACAGATTGGATGTTCGACAGGAGTATTCTAGGCGAACTATCCTCCTTACGGCAGAAAAAGTTTCCGGCAGCAATCCACAAGTATTTGATTTTTTTCTCTCTACGAAGACCGAGAGCAATGGCATAAATCTTTCTATTCAGTGGTGTTAATGCCTCACAAAGTTAAATAAAACGCTTTTCGTTGCCAGTCCATCCCAAATTCAAAGTAGAGAAGTCTCTCTGAACCTCACGTCGTGCAATAAATTCATCCCGTAGATCTTGTTTGCCTAAGGCTACAATAATCGGGGGGTGGAGGAATTACTCAGTGAAGGTGCTTTTATAATACGATACAGCTTGACAACTTTATCCTTACGAATATTTGCATCTAGAGCCCTGGCGGCAGATTCCATGAAAGCCATGAGGTCTTCGATAGGCTTCATAGGGGCTACCAAATCTTTAGCTTCCTTCTTAATAAGTTTAATTTCATTATCTTGCACTTTGGAGCCGGATTCCAACGAGTTGATACGCCTAGAATTGTTTGAAAGTTCATTCTTAATTTCCAAAAGGGTGGAATTAGGTTGGTCAGTAAATTGTAGTTGACGTGTTTCAAATTCTTTGAATCTTGCCAGAATCTCACGTGACTGCGCAAGAGTTCGGCGAGGCCAGAGGGTAGAGTACCAGCCTTTTCCGTGGCAGCGACGGAGAATGGAGTGGGGGGTACAATACCTGCACCATCAACATCCTGCGGAGTAGTGGTCCCAGGGTTCGCACTTAAATTGCCAGACACAGCCGCAGAGGCGGCACTAGTGGACAATGCAGAACATAACTTGCAGACATAGTCCATTTTACCTTTTTTAAGTTTTTCAAAATTTTATTTTAGATTCCGAAATTAGCACAGGTCAAGTGCACTAGATTGACACACTTAACACAAAAGAGAACTTCTGATCCCCCTCTGGATATAACTATTTTACACTCCGAACACGCACCCACAGTTCTCCAGGAAAGACAAACCGTTACAGTTACGTATAAACAAAAGTGCAAAAACAAGAAAAACTTAAGTGAGTTAAAACAAAGTCAAAATGCTTTATAGAACAACTCACCGACACTTTCACGAAATACAAATTTTTAAGTAATTAAACACTTTAAAACCTTAAAAAATAGGGAAAAAGGGGACAATATTTTCAAATATAGGGATTATAAGGGATTTTGAGAAAAATAGGGGGAAAGGGGGAAAAAGTAGGGGAAAGGGGGGAATAGAAAACTGACTGTGACCTTTGAAACTTTCTAGAAGCGTAGGTAGAGAGATGGTAACGGTCTATAAATGCGGACTCCAGCGAAGCGTAGTCAGTTCATTCTCGGCAGTGAAGTGATTATTATTGAAAATAAATAGTGTTTAAGAGAAAGTGAATAGTGAACAAGAGAGAAAAGAAAGTAGTGGGGAAAACCTTCAGTACTTTTAGTACGAAGTTTTAGTAGTGGTAGCTCATAAAAGAAGGCCTCAGAGCTTAGCCTAGTCATTGTATTTCAAACTGCAAAGTGACGAGCATCAAAGCAAAGAGGTGATAATTGAAGTGAAGTTCAAGGAACTTTAATAATGCCTTCTAGATCAGGTGTAAATATGCTGCTCGACGAGTGCGCTAAACGTGTTCTTATTATTGAAGAAGCTTTAAACCTGATTTTGTCATCATCGTTTGGAAACGTACAGCTGAACAAAGTCAATACATACAAAAAACGAGTGTATGATGTGTCTAAAGACCGTGAGAAAGGAGCTTTATAGAAAAGTACCACCACTGAGAATAAATAAAAAACGGAAGTAAGTAAGTATATCATTAAGCTATTTCCCTTTCGGCGAGCCTCTAGGGGTAAGCGTGACACTACCCGATTCGGGTAGTGTTTTTTAGGTGGATAGTTTCTTGTAGTAAATAACTATAAGTGTGGGCTCACCACACCCACGACCGCCAACAGCAACGCAGTAGTATCAGACGGTCACCCATCCAAGTACTAACCGCGCTCAACACTGCTTAACTTCATTGATCTAACGAGAACTGGTGCTTCCAGCGTGGTATGTGCCTGAATATAATCGAAAAATTAGGATGTCTTAAGACTCGTTTTGATTTACTCAGTAAAAAAGGAAGTGGGATGCAGAACAAAAGACCAAAGCGTGATTAAGAAAAATAATCTTGTTCCAACGTGCAAAACAAGAATCAAGTTCTGGAAACTGGAATCTGAGTGAACTTGTATGGGCTGATCAAAAAAAGAAGAATGAATTGACGGTGGTTCCATTACAGTGATTAAGAAAAAATTATCAGAACAGCACGACTCAGTAATTTAATTTTCATTATGTATGGATAAAGAATCTGTCTTAATTAGTTAGCAGACAACTATCGAAACATGATGGAAAGAAATAATCTGTGAACGTTACCTACACTATTTTTCATCTGAAGGAAATATGGCTTACAGTGAAGATTGCAAAAAAATAAATGGCTGCAGTATCCGTGCTGCCAAAGCCTCGGAAAAAAACATGATTGAATTAATAAAACTTCAAGTATCGACAGAAAGTTCCTTTTATCATTTATGCAGACTGGGAGTCTCTCCTAAACCCAGAGGAAGACCAGGAAATAACATCAAATACCGAGGAGTTTCAAAAAATGAGGTTTGTGACATCGGATATTACCTGAAGTGAAGCTACGATAATTCACAATCTTTCTATGAGTCCTGCCCTTAAGATGTGGAAGCAGCAAAGTGGTTTGCTCTGGAATTGCAGAAAACAGCAAACATGCGTAATGAAATACTTACATCTCCAATTCCGATGCAGAAACTAACTCCAGAGCAAAAAAGTCTTCATTGAATCTACAGTCTGACACATCTGCGGAAAGGCTCTACATCCACTGATGAAAAAAGTGCGTGATTACTGTCACCTGACAGGTATGTACCGCAGTCCGGCGCACGAACATTATAACCTAGAATATCAAGATTCGCGAACCATACCTGTTGTGTTTCACAACTTGAGTGGGTACGATACTCACTTTATCATTCGGAATGTCCCTACACAATTTGATGGCAAAATTAAAGTTTTGGCATTAAATAAACAAAAGTATATTTCGTTCACAAAATATGTTGAGGAAACTCAAATTCAGATTCATAGATTCATTTCGATTCATTTTCAGGTATGGAGAGATAAAAAATTGAGCTTCTCACGAGGAAAGGGGTTTTTCATTACGAATACCTTGTCTCGAGAGATAAACTAAAGGAACTCAGCTGCCACCAAAAGAAAAATTCTACAGCACTTTGAATGACTCTTCAATATCTGATGAGAATTATGCACACGAAAAACATGTATGGTCTGTGTTTAATCATAAGACTTTCGGTGAATACGTAAAACTGTATATGAAGACAGATATACTGCTTTTGGCGGATGTCTTCAAAAGTTTCCGAGAACAATGTATCAAGGCTTATGATCTTGATCCCCCACACTACTATACAACTCCTGGCTTGACATCGAATGCCATGCTTAAGTATACAAAAGTAAGATTGCAACTCCTCACTGACGCTGATATGCTGTTGATGATTAAGAATGACAAGAAGGGTGGAGTTAGCCAATGCTTAAACAGATATGCCATTGCCAACAATAAGTATATGGCAGTTTTCAACGAAAATGGGGAGATAATCTTTATCATATATTTTGATGCAAACAACCTATATGGTTGGGCCATGGGACAAGCATTCCCGTATGGTGGTTTCGAGTGGATTACAAATTTGGAAAATTTTGACTTCAATGTTCCTGATGATTTACTTATTGGTTACATACTATAAGTAGATTTGGATTATCCATCCGAACTCCATGATGCACATAATGACTTGCCGTTCTGTCCAGAACACTCGAAACCACCAGGGACAAGCCAAGAGAAGCTCATAACTACTGTTATGTCAAAGCGAAAGTACGTACTCCATTCCCGGGCTCTCAAATATGCATTAGCTAATGGACTCAAACTTGTCAAAATTCACAGAGTTCTTAAATTTAATCAATCTACATGGCTTAAGGAATATATTGATCTCACTACTAACCTCAGAACAGCCACTAAAAATGAATTTGAAAACAACCTATTCAAAATGATGAATAATGCAGTTTACGGGAAAATAATGGAGAACGTACGAAAATATGTTAATGAGAAACTTGATGTGTCCAAAATCCTGATCTATGACTTCCACTATGACTACATGTGTGAAAAGTATGGAAACAACTGCAAACTATTGTACACCGATACGGATAGTTTGATATACGAAGTTAAATATGATAACATTTATGCTGATAAGAAAGAGGATATGAAAAACAATATATGTCAATTCGATACGCAGACTATCCTCGAGACAATGACGCAAGCCAACAAGAAAGTTTTGGTTTAACGAAAGATAAATGTTCTGGTAAAATTATTACGGAATTTGTTGGCTTGCGGAGCAAGATGTACAGTATCCGCGTGAACGGCGAAGACTTTGTTAAAAAGGATTGGCTAGCCAGATATGTTCATCACTTCGATCACTGCAATAGAACCGATGTTAAGTTGTTCCTCAATTCACAGTTTTATCCGTATGGTAATTTGTATCTGGACTTTGGCAAAAGTCAGTTTGCACTACTGTATGAGATGTATGCAAACTTTTAGGCAGCCAACTGTGGTAAAGAGCCTGAACCAATATTGAAGAAAAGTGATTTCAAAGAATAGGCACCTCTCAATGTCATTTATTGTTCAAAAGAAAATGAGTTTCTCAAGCAGACCTCAGTGGAAGTTCGTTTGGAATTTTAATCTGCAGACAATTTTCCCGCTGAAACTGCAGCCTATTGTCTAATTATACATGACCCTATGATTCAGTAACAGCCACTGAGTGGTAACGTGAAGAAGTGAATTTAGGATGATGGTGGAGGTGGGGGCAATGACAGTGATGGAATAATGTCAGTGGTGATGCTGGGAAGAAAAGGTATAAAAGAGAGATGATTTCAGCAACATAGTTGAGTTTTCATCGATATCGAGTTCATCGTGTACGTGCAAGGCTTCAAGAAGCCCATCAACCAGTTCGTCTTCAAGAGTTGGCTATAATTTCTCTTCGGGAAGACGCTCAACCTGTGATCTACCTATTTGAACCGCCTTACTAATGGGACTCGCTGCCTGCTAACTACAAGAGTGATATAATTCGATATACACTATGTGGGTCTAGTGCAGTGTACGTCAAAGGTTTGAAAAAGAAAAATGGTTGGACCAGTACTTGCAAAACGTATATAATTTGGAAGATCTGGGCTGTCCCTCTTTAAAAAAACTGTACAGTACAGTTTAATAGGTTGCCATGAAGACGATATGATGAAGATATCACTAAAAGCGTTAATACCTTTGATGCTTCCTTGAGTAACACGACGCTCAAAGACTTATAACCGTTGTGATTTTTTGTTTGGACTATGTTCCATTTTTACTATTTAGGTTAAGAGATTAATTTGTTAAATCAAGTTAAGATTCTACATGGTGAAATTCGGTTAAGTAATTTTTCTTGAATTAGGAAACATTTAAGGTTATTATAAGTTGAAATTTATTAGAGCCCGTTCTCTTCGTTAAGCACTGGGTAGTAAGATTAGGTAGCACTCCAATTTCTTTAAATAGTAGTGAAGTTTAAACCATTAGTTAATTAAATTAAGAATAGATGGCGCTGCCACAGTGTTGGATATTTATAAACATCGTTGGGTTGGTTTCAAAATCCAATGTATTTCTGGCTGTTGTCTCTTTCAGCGATGGACTTTAGAAATTTCGTCGGATTGAATTCGAAATATCATGCATTGCTCGCTATCATTCTTTTCAGCGCTGGACTTCTACAACGTCGTTGGATTGAAATCAAACTTCGCACCCTTGACACTCATTCAATTTAGCATGAAGTCTCAAATTGTTTAAATTACATTGAATTTATTAGGTAGAATTTGTGTTTATATAAGGACTATTTTCCTTCAAAATTTTCTCTATTGTTTAAATTCTTAATAATTTTTATTCTTTAATCTAATTTATACAGGAGCAAAAACACAAAATGTAGTAAATACATTTTGGCTGAGTTGTCTGGAGACGCCTGGTAAAACTTTCTAATTTGTCACCCCCTATTGCAAATTTAAATTTCTTATGTGCAACTTTTAATTTACCACCAATTTAACTGACTTGGCGGTGTTGCCATCTGTTACTAGTAACCACTTATCGACTGGTGGTATTTTAGCATGGATACGAACCATTATCGTCTATTGGTGAATGACCGGTCACTGTTTTACCAGCATTTAACTTCAAACAGAATCCACCAAAACAGCACCTCGCAGCTGTATGTACTGTAAAATACTACTGCCTATCCAAATCTTTCTATAATTTAAGTAGAGATCACATATCCAATATCGACGGTTCTAGAAACTTGATGCAGGCACGAGCCTGCGTGTAATGAACCTCATAAAAACTTCGATCGATCTTTCTAGAATGTAAGTAGAGTAGGAGTAATGGGGTTTACAAGCAGCATCAGGGATCAGTGGCTTCAGTTTCTCGTCGAGCATAATGCAAACTTAGGCATCTGTTGAAAATTCTAGTGAAGAGAAAAAAGAAATGCCATTGGAAAAAAGGAACTCAAAATGAACAATGATGTTGGCCATATACCGCTATCTGACGTAACTCTAAAAAAGGATTACGCCATTTCCGAAATTCGCAAAGTTCGAACCAAGTACGGTACCAGGATTGTGGCTGAGCTGGAGAACCGATTTGCAGTTTTCTTACCTAGCAGAATCATACAAATTTTCGAGATTGCTATGTGTAAAGATACATTTGAGAAGATGGAAGATGCAGATAAACAAAAAAGCTCTATGTTCATTACATCGGAGGACCCTACACTGATTTTGAACTTCAATACATGAAATAACTGTCATTTTCTTTGCAAATATTCTGTACTGCAAGATGTTCGTAAATAATTTATAAATAAATTATTCAAAAGGTTAAAAAAATGGTATATTTATTTACCTATACGTACTTCAATTAAGTTCAAAGGCTTTAGTATTATTTAGATTTAATTTGCGGATAGTTGGAATCAAATTTCTCACGCTTTCCGCATTGCTGAGAATGTATGTAACACGAACTTCAACTTCCTTCAGCAAAATAATTTCGTTCCTTTCGGCGGTAGACTTTACACACACGTTAGACATTAGAACCATGACAGATCTCTATCTTACCGACTGATGGCAATACAGATGCCTGCATTACGGACTGGCGTTAATGCAGATTCCTACCTTACCGGCTGGTGATAACTGACTGATCACTGTTTTATGTTTTATCTATGTTTTATATAAACATAGTTCACTACGTGTGGGCGAAGATTTAAACAGAATATTTGATAACACATTTTAGTGTAAATAATAGTTGGCAATCAAAGTTGTGCCAAATAATATTTTCGCTTCATTCTATTTAGCCATGAGAACAATACCTTTGGACATTTTTGGTTTTTAAATTAGAGAACGATTTTTTTATGTCGGAAACATTTAAAGAATGAAAGGCAACTTATGTTAAGCAACAAAATCTAGTGACTCATAATGTTTATTTTTTAACCCTTAAGGCGCCATGCTATGTAATAATAACACAAAGCGCCATGTGGGGTCGTGGGCCACCCCCGTCGGGAAAAATGCCGTATTGCAAAGAGAATAGCTATTATTTCAATTCCAAAAAATTACTGAATACTCTTCAACTATCCTTTTATTGTGAAGATAAGGTTTTATCGATGACAACATTTTTGATGCATTTTAGAAAAATAAAAATCTTACGAAATATTTTGAAAACAATCAAAACCTGCATGATTGAATGATGATTACTTAAAATTATATTCTCTGGCCTTTATTATACAATGTGCTCGACAGTACGTTAGTCTTTTCATTAAATAGCTAGAATAGTTATGAATCTCTGATTTATTACACTAACTGTCCAAAGGTGCTTGCGCACTCCATGAAACGGCTTACTTTTTTCTAGATAGTGTTACTATCGATTATCACACAATCCGCGAACAGTTCATGATTTGTCTAGACATTTCATGAAATGTCTAATTACAATAAGTGGCTACGACATATATAAGCCACGAAGTATTAATAAGAAAATCGATCACG
Organism: Andricus coriarius; assembly: GCA_932066315.1. Classification (NCBI taxonomy): domain Eukaryota; kingdom Metazoa; phylum Arthropoda; class Insecta; order Hymenoptera; family Cynipidae; genus Andricus; species Andricus coriarius. The sequence goes on from CAKNWT010258568.1 coordinate 9,773, forward strand.
CTGTAGAAACTGCCTCGAGTGTTTGAAAAAAATTTTGTTGTAATTATAAAACATTAAGATCAAATAAACGTACCTCGCAATTTTTTTACTCAATTTTCAACACAATATCTCGTTTCGTGTGAACTTAAGTTGCACGAAAAAAATGTCGATAAAGGTAGAAATCTGGCCACGTACCTATATATCACATGCCCTTAAGTGCCAGACTCGGACTTATAGAATGTGCACACAAAGTTAGTGTACATGCGCACTGCCCACGTATCCTCTCATTTTCTCTCATGCAAAGTGTGCTAGTGAGAGTTGGCTTCATGACTTGCTCGCACACTTCTCATAAGAGAAAAAGAGTTAGTAGATGCGAATAGATACTAAACGTTCGATCCTGGCACTGAGAGGTACAGCGACTGCTGTCAAAACTCAAATATGGAGATCGGTATCTATATTATTACTTGGTTATATCAGCCGAATTCTCATTTTCATTTTGTTTAATGGTCAATCCATTTACTGAATATCAGAATTGAATAGGGGTCCAGTGATTGATATCAAACTTACACGGAGAAAAATGAGATTGAAGAGTTTGATATTCAGTCCACGAATTGTTAAATTATTACAGAATTTCAGGAATAGATACCTTAAAGTAAGTGTTATACACTCCATACGTTATCAATAACAATTTAAGTCAGCCTTTGCAAAAAATGAAACTAAAGTCTTTCATCAAAAGTTCTTGTTCTCAAAAAAAAAAAAAAAAAATAGAAAACATAAATTACTAAACTTTCTAGCATCAATAATGTAAATTTATACATCATCTCAGTTGTCGGAAGTACGATCTCATAATTGAAGCACAGATTATAGTGATCTATTGGGAACTTGGCAAAGTTTTCAGCAGTCCAGTAACCATTCCTGGATGCACCGCATTCAATAAAGCTCGAGCAGCACTGAACCAAAACCTGCTTTTCATTATGCTATGCATCCAGAATACCAGATTACAGGGAGGAGCTGATTGCTGATTTGGAAACCCGGATTCGATTCACGACAACTACGCTTTTTTTTCTAACTCGACTTTTTCTGTTTAAGCAAATAAATGTACATAATTTAATTTTTGAAACTTAGTAAATATATGTATAATATACATATAAATAAATTAAGATTTATAAAATGAGAAGTGAATATGTCGACCCGTCAACACCCGCCACTCTGTATCCTTGTAAATTGTTATTGTTGGCCGATCATTCTTTACTGTTGCGAGTATCGGACTGATTCCTGTTCTGGACTGGACACTGTGCAGTGCGCTAGAGATCCGCAAGGGAGAGTTGAGACGCGGGGTACTCAAATTCTGATTGGTGCCGCTGTACCGGATCTTGCTATTCTAAAAATGACTTAATTTTAAACAGAGTGTTCATTCCGCAACAGATTTAATACAAAATAAAGAGAATATCATTGAATTAAACATAATTAAACATTTAAAATAAACTAAATGTAATTAAAAATCACATTCAGGCACATATATTATACAAATTTCCATAAATAATATTGTTTTGATAAATACATTTTGTAGGTTGGAAGCAAGACTTTGGTTCGAAAAGGTTATACCTACAAATAAAGTAACAATAAATTGTAGGCAATGATGAAATTTAATAAATTCATATTCTAATAACAATAATAAATATCAGATGCGAAATGTACCTGTAATTAAAGTTGTTGCAAATAAAGTTTTGATTTGACTATATATTATTTCACTTTAATAAATAAAAGAGTGTTTATACCTCACAAGCACATGATTTGTCAGTTGCTTTCCAATCTTCTCGATTGATATTCTGAATCCACCATTCTCGAAGTTTTTGCAAAACACTTATATCTCACAAAAATCTTGTCAATATTTTTCTTTGGAAAGTAGGTTATACACAACCTCTTTTTCACTTCTTCATTAATCACAAAACTCGCATATCACATTTCACACATCATAGCTTCAATATAAATAAACTAAACAAAATAATTTTTAATAAATAATGGGCCTGCATTACACAGTTTACATTTTTAAATATTTTTTCTTAAATACGGAAATTTCTCGATGCTCGCTCGCGTGCTGTCACGTATTGCGCTACACGTCATTTTTCAAACTTTTCGCGCCGCAGTGAAATATCAAGTTCCGGTACAGCGGTGATCATTGGAGGGGGAAACGTGTCTCAACTCTCCCTAGAGGATCTCTAGAATGCGCTAGAGGAGCTAGCCCGTCAAACTATAATCTCTTTAATTTTTTTACAACGTATACCAGCACTGTATACCCAATTTTTTACGTCTATTTTTCTTCATGTAGTGAATCTCATGTGTTGAGTGAGTACAGTTTACGATTAAACTAGTGATAAAAAATTTTCAAAATTCAAGGAGCTATGAGCTTTGAATTTTGAGGTCCAACTTTTTTTAGAACCCTGTATCTTCGAGACCATGGATTAAATTGCAATGCTTTTTGCAGATGTGATGTATAATTTATAAGTACTTTAAATACGAAAAATCCTTTACTTTTTTGTTCAAATTCCAAGTAAGGCGCTATGCGTGTGTCAGATTCAGACTACTCCGGTTAGCAGCGTGCTTGGGCGGCCGTAGCCACTTGGTGATCTAAGAGGACGGGTCTGACTTTTGCGACTCATACCTGTTACATCCCGAAATTTTACAAATTTTATGTAACACCAATAACTAAGCATAATCTTCCTTATCCCACGTGATATAGGATAACGCCAGTAATTATAAACGAGCACCTTACCAATCTTCTCTGAATTTAAACCTAACTATGGTAACTATGCTACGGTCGGTAAGTCAGAAAATACAAGATACTAAAAGTGTTGCCATGGACGGATAAGAACTCAGAGAATGTCGATAAGTTAACCATGCTTGATTACTGAGAATATAATTACAAACTCTACCGGTATAAAATAATCATAATTCATTTCTATTACCATACAAATGTATTTATATTCCCAATAGTTCCAATTTACACACGTGTGTGTAAATTGGAATAATAACTTTATCAATACAAAATAGATACATAGACAAAAGAATAACCAAAAAGCGTCTGACTATATACACATAAAATAAGGATAAGTAGCATATAGAATAACTGTTAATGACAGGACTAGAGTTGAAATGCGCGAATCAATGCGAAATCCGAGACTTTCAGCTAAGCGGATGCATTAGTCATCTGAGTCACTCATCGCGAAATATCAATATCAGCGAACGTGCCGTTTAAAGAAAGTGGAGAAACGTACCGTTTCAAGAAAGCGGAGAAACGTGCCTTTTCAAGAAAGCGGAGAAACGTGCCTTTTCAAGAAAGCGGACAAACGTGACTTTTTCCAAGTCCAAGATGTATATAAACTCCAACGCAATGCTTGCCAATTGTCTTACGTTCTCGGCAGTCATACTGTTCACTTTGATCTACAATTAACGAATAGCTTTGACAAAGTAACGGCTTCTATCTCATTGTGACCGAAGAAATACTCTGATTAAGTCGCGCACATTGAAGTTCAAATTCAAAATAGTTGACGTGATCAAGTCTTGGACTAAGTCCCTTCGGCTGAGACTTTCGGTCGTCGCAGAGTAACTTTCCGAATAAAGTCCGCGGTGTTAACGTTCGCGAAAGGACTCATTATTGAATTACTTCCGAGTTTATTCAATTTATCATCCGGTGAAACTCCGTCGGTGTTTTACGTCATAAGCGGAGATCCAACCGACAAAGCAACTCACTCTCGCCCTTTCAAGCGAAGAAAGATACATGTAAGTTTAATTTATGTAACTTTTAATTCTGTTCTTATTCCTTGTAATAAAAGAATTGTTAAAGCAACTATCTCGCACTCATTTAAATACTGAACTCTGACACAGTCCGCGTAGGGCTGATAAGTGACACACGAACCCACAATAAATAATTGGTCAGGTCTTACCAGCCTGACATAATCAGCACAATGGTCTCTCTCTCTCTTTCCCTATTTTCCATACTACCCTCGCCTTTTGCTCGGGACGTGACAGCTGGTTTGGTGGCAGCGGTGGGATTGTCACTTCCGTTTAACTTCAGTGTTTTCATTAATAATCTAAATCATTATTAATTAATCATAATAATCCTACGAAATACCCTGAATTAACCTTGTGTGTACACTTTGTAGAAAGATTGCACAAGTGAAGGGTTTAAAACAACGTCATCATCATTCAACAGTCGCGTTTAGATCGTTCCGCGAACTAACATTATTTAAAAACGAATTTTAAATCTGCAACTTCCAAGGCCTAAATAAACCACAACTGTTTGGAAATTAATTAATTTAAGAATTCTAACCTTTTTTAACATTCAAACCATCCAAATAATTTAAAATGCAACTTTTATAATTTTGAAATAATCAAGAGCCTGTACTCATCACAATCTTTTCAAATTTTAACAAACGTTTAAGATTACAACTTCTATTCACAGTATCTGGCGTCTCTTTATTCGGGTAAACACGGATACCATTTTACTTCCGAACCAAAAGATTTTATGAAGGATACTTATTTCACTCATAGACAGAAAAACAATTTCATAGAAAGGATTTCTTACATTTAATTCATTTAAAGACCTTTTATACCAAAGGCGAATATCTGATTATTTATTGCAGCTTATAAATAAGCAAAAGTCCAAAACGATGATTTCAGTTCACAAACTAATTTAAATGTAACGCAGGCGAATTTGTGTGCAATCTAGCTTTGAACCATAATTTGATTTAATTGCATAGGCTATCGCCCTTCATTAAAATTAATTATTCGAAAATTTTAATTTGTCACAAAATTTCATTATCAATAATTG
>CAKNWT010258571.1:0-11054 GCA_932066315.1 Andricus coriarius
GTTTCAGTAAAATCAACCTCCATAGTTGAAACAACATCCACATGTACCTTATTTTCAGAATGAAACCGCTGTCTGTGTTTTCTAAAACTACTAAGAGAAGAAAAACTTCTTCGGCAATTGTCATTGCAACACCTGTATACACTTAGAAAAGGGCGGAAGACTGCATAATGGTTCATGAACGCCTTATTATCTAATAATACTGTGACACAAACGAAACACACAGCCATGGCGAAATATCACAATCAAGCTGTTTTTGAATACTCAACTTAGCACGAGATCAATAAATAATCTTAAACATTTAAAAGCACGAGTTAAATATTGGTTCTATTATCAGAAGAACTGAGGCAAATTACGAATTTCACACGAGATAATTTAAACAAATAATTATAACCAAACGAAATCAGCAGTTATTATGCGGTTTTATCACAGGGAGAATTTGTTCTATTTCATCTTTTAAGGTATACATGGAAACGCTAAACTTATCAAGCGGATCTACTATGCAAAAGCCAATCTGTTGGATAAATAACAACACGTGAGCAGCGTCTACAGTTCCTACGAAAATTGACAAGAACTGAATGGATAAATTCCGTTTATGAAGATCTTCTTTTTTACTTTTCACGGCTGCTTCGATTCCCGCTGCAGTCTGTAATAAAAGTATTGCTTAAATTTTCTAAGTGATACGAAAAAAATTAAAATTGAAGGAGGAACAGTTTCCCCATCATAGTCGCTTCTAATCTATAACATACCGGAACCGCGATGAAGAAAACCTCTTGAGATTCTGGCTCGGACGCTCTGAATTTTGTTTTTTGTGCAGCTTTTCCACTCCTTTTTTGTTTTTTGACTGGTACTTCAACACCCAAATCTTCAGCGTTTTTCCCTGGACGGCCCGGATTTTTTGGCTTTATAAGCGTAGACAAAAGATAACGGATAATGGCATCATGCTCATCTGAAACATGGTTTTGAAAAATTCAAGTAGTAGCATATAGAATAAGTACTTTAAGGTTTAGTCAACAGAAGATATAAATTGCGTATTTACCGGGTGGTAAATGTTTTAGTTTTTGTACTAGAGCACAGTACAATCCTTTTTTTTGGCATTCGGGGCCCTTGTAATAATTCAACTAGCCTGGATCTAATAAGAGGCCATCTTATCAAGAAGGTTCCAGACTTTTCTGGGTATAAAAGGTCAAAATAAATTTTCAACTAAAAAAAAGATAAGAAACGATGAGTTAAAGAGAGGCTGCAAAAATCATATTTACAGAATCAGTTGAGAACAAATTATAAATAGGAAGTTATATTAAACAATATTTCTAATGTGAAAAATGCATACCAGTTCAGCACCGATCTGCATTTGAAGGCATCTATACTTTTTAAACAATTCCTCTATTCCCAGCTTATCTTGACCAAACTCATGTTTACGAAGTAGACTGGTATCTTTTCAATACAGAAATAATTGTGGAGTTGGGTCGATAGTATTTGCGATATACTCAAGTTTAGCTTCATCAGAGGCTGAAACATTATTTAAAAATATGTATTACGATTGAGGAGATGGAAAAAGACAAATAATAAAAGTATTGTTAAATCTTTCAAAGCGGAAGATAATCTTTACTAACGAGTAGCTGTACGTGCAGTTGAAGAAGTAATATTTAATTTACTTTCGCCTGTTTTAATGAAGTAATCACGCCTGAATCCAATAATACACTCCTTCTTGGAAGTGGTCGTACAATTTTCCCGAAGCGACGATCCTAGTGGATACTCCATTTGTTTTAACAGTTTTAAATGGAGTAAAGTATGTTCCACGTGTCTAAGAGGGAAAAAGCGAAATTATATCGGAAGTAACGTTTTCAAATCTTTGCGGGCTTATTCTATAAAAAAAATGTATAACAATGAAAATATGGGTCCTTGCTAAAAAGTTATAAAATTTGGAGTACGCCTTTTTTTAAAGCGACTAATTAATAATCCTAACCTAAAATATTAGCTTTGCTAACGCAAAAGAAAATTTCATTAACAGAATTTTTGAAACTTTTGCAAATTACAAATTTGTAATATTCATCGTCTCACAGAATTTGCAGGTTCGCCAATTTATAAATACCAATAATTTACCAATTTGACTCATTTCTACTTCCTATCCTTAAACAAAGGCAATAGGTAAAACTACTTGGAACTAAGTTCCTCAAACTTTTAGAAATAAGCAATACGCCTGCATATATGTACATATATTGAAATTGCATTTTAATATAAATCCAAAGATCTATTATTATTCCATGGCAAATAAAAAACTTACACTGCAACTCTGTCTCTTCTGTTTGACGAGTACTGAAAAGAATATCTTCCTCTCTCTTTATTATTATTATTATTATTATTATATAAGACTATCTCTAACACGAGGAACTAATACTTTATACTTTCGATAAGAATTGAGTATAGCTAAGCCGTCCAAATCTGCTGAAAGGTATGTTCTCAGGCCCTGTAATATCATGAAATAAATATTTTCTGATTTTCTTGCATTTTTGAAATGATACTAACATACTTTATAGCCGAACGGTTTTACATTAAATTTTAAACTTATATTATATAATTACTTCTATGATTAAGAAAAGAATTTCAAAGAAAACTTACAGTAATGTCAGTCACTGTTACATCAGTGAGAGCATTTTGTCATGAAATTGTATTATTTGTATTATTTGTATCATTAGATAGTTCATTATTATCTGCAGTAGCAGGCTGTGTTTCTTGAGGAACAGAACTTGATTTCTCTTTTAAAGAATCAATCATTGAAGGAACAGACTCGTTTGAAACATTTTTAGTACTCAGTGGATTATACGGTGATAATAATGTTATAAACTGAGAATTTTCTGAATGATTAGGAACCTGTGTTTGCATGAGGTCTGACAGATTAGTACTAGTGTTCATCTAGAAGCAGAGAAGAAGAAATTATAGCAAGTAGCAGGAGTAATTTCGTGTGATTTAGTGCTCTCTTTTTTGAAGAAATTCGCATAAAAGTATTTAACTTTTTAAAATCAGTACCTGTTCCTGGCTGAAAACTTCGTGTCCACTTTGCAGTCTTTTACTTAATTCTATAATATCTGTAGACGAAGAAATTTGTTGCATGCCACAATCATTCAGTAAATCCGTTAACGCAGCTACATTTAACAAACAGCAAAATAGATTTTTCAAGACGCCCATGAAATATAACTGTTCTTTGGGTTGAGATCATGTATACGTCATCAAATTTAAACTTAATAAAATTGTTCCAATTCTTTTGAGATTGAAACATTTGAAACTTGAATCATTTTACGTGTTTCAAATATTTAGAACTTGAATTTAGTACTTGAAAGTTTTCTTTTTTCTTGTACTTCAATTAAGAAAATAGCGTTCTTTGAAAACTCTAAATTTATCTAGTTCATCGTGTAGGAAAAAGAATCTTAATTTACATAATGGTAATAGCATACGGTTTTTTCACAAAAATTGAAATGTCACAACATCAAAAACTTTAACTATTTTAGGAAAGGAGGACAAATTTAAATTGGTGAAAAGTTGAAATATTATACAGCATTTTGGGTGTTTACTGAAATCCTGAAAAAAATTCCTCGACAATTCCAGGTTTTCGCTAGGTATCTCTAAATATTTTGAGGTACGATTTTGGTCAATGTATCGAGCCGTTGAAGTACATTGAGGACTCCCGTTACATACCCTCTAATAGAGCGGTACAAATTACTCGTCTAATAATAGTTGTTGCACATTTTGTGATTGTCTTTAATCTTACTGAAAAATCGTAATTTGTATCGAATACTGATAAACAACAGCTAACCTTGTTTACTAGAAAGCTTTCTTTAATTCTGTTAATTGAATTTTACTAAAAATCATTTTTTTAGAAGCTGTAGACTGTAAAAATTGGTTGTATTTAACAAATGACAAATAAATTATTTTCAATAAAATTCAATGAACAGAATTTTAGAGTATATTCTAATGAAAAAATAAGCAATTGTTTCTTAAAAACGGATAATTTTTAAGATTGTTTTGTAAGGTTAGAGTAAAACACAAATTGTACAATAACTATTATTAAACAAATAATGTTGAGCTAAAATGATTTGACGTTTGAGGTTAGGTGTCGAGAGTCCTTACGTATCGCATAACCTCAAACTACAGAGCAGTACAAATTACTCGTCTAATAATAGTTGGTGTACAATTTGTGATTTTCTTTAATCTTACTGACCAATCGTAATTTTTATCGAATTCTTATAAACAATAGGTCACCTTCTATATTAGAACATTTTTTTCAATTATGTTCATCGAATTTAATTTAAAAAAAAAATTGTTTAGAAAATGTAGACTGTAAAAATGAGTTTTTTTTTTTAAATGCTAAATAAATTATTTTCAAACAAATTCAATGAAAAAATTGTAGAGTATGTTCTGATGAATAAAAGAAGCTATTGTTTATTATGATCGGATGATAATTACGATTGTTTTGTAAGAATATATAAAAACACAAGTTGTACGATAACTATTATTACACAAATGATTTTGAGTTAAAGCGGTTTGCCCTACTAAACAAAAAAGTCAGGAATCGTCACAAATGATCAGAAATTCTGACAATTCCTGAAAATCCTGACAATTCCTGACGAGTCTGACTATTTCTGAAGATATGCTAATTCACATCCTATCAGGTAGCTCACCGACTATGACCGCAGGTAGCCCAACCCAAAAGGATTAAAAATTGAAAATAATTTTTTTTTAATGTTGGTTATACCGATTCAAAAGTTCGAAATTCGGAATCTACGGGTTTCAACGATTTCAGATACCTACAAATTTTCCTACAAAATTGAAAATTAGGATAAATGTAATGTATCTTGTGAAGAGAAAGGGATACGTCAAAACGGACAAAATTTTCAGATTCACCTTCAGAGTCATTCAATATATAAATATTAATAATTAAATATAAGTAAAAAGAGAATATGCATCAATGAATATAAATAAATAATATAAAATAACCTGGGAAATATAAAAGGGATAAGGTTTTATGGCATTCTATTCTTGGACCCCTAATAAAAGGATTATCCTTCAGACCCAAGGTCTGACAAGTTCTGAACATTTCTCATGAATTCTGACTTTTCCTGATGATTTCTGTCGAGAAACGTAACAAAAGTGGTCAGTAATGGTCAGAAGTCCTGACTTTTTTTCTGACGATTCTTGACTTTTTTTTAGTAGGGTGACGCTTGAGGTTATGTGTCAAGAAAGTTTATTTAAAAATCTGAATACACACCTATACGATTTCGAGATTATATTATGAATAAAGTTTTTTCTGTCCGAGCAAATATGCAAGATATTCTTAAACATATTAAGTATTACTATCGAATAATTAAATAAATCAATAATTATAAAAACATAACATACTTTTTTTTTAGTTTTTTCCTAAAGTGCACGAATTTGAATAATAATCAAATTAAATTTTTATTTTAGAATCTTACTATAAAACTTCTAAACATGAAAAAACATCGTTATTATTAAATTTTAAATAACAATTTAACAATGTTAAGCTCGGTTGCAAAAATCCACTGATTCTATCAAATAAAATTAACACACGTTACACCCATGGTAAAGAAAACCGATAGAGGCATTGAAAAAATAATGGTTATACGCATTTTTTTCATTATTTAGTACCATACCTCATCCATTGCAAATAAACATTTTTTGACATTTCAAAATAACAATGAAGTGATAGTTTTATATTATACATGTCTATTAAAAAAAGTTGCTGCTTTATACATGAGCGACATGTGAACACAGGAAAATCACACGCGAAAAATTGAACAATACTTGCTAAAATTAAACAATCAAGACAATGTAAAAAGCATTATTATAGAATGATCAACTGTGATCGAAAAATTTAAGACTGGAAAAAAGTGCGTTCGATTCAGCTAACACTAAACTACAAAAAAAAGCGAAATTCATTTCACACGTTTCATAACATGCAAAAAACAAAGAACCAGAGACCGAAATGACAAGACAACAATAAAGAAATTGCACTTATATGATACTTCCAGATTCAGGATTCTGTGTTCCATTTTCGGATCTGAATTCAATTCACCCATTTTTACCAACAAAAATTTGTAGTTCGCGTACTCTGTTACAGGGCCGGCTTTACCAATAGGCTATTGTAGGCTATAGCCTAGGGGCGCCATGAAGTCGAGATGGGCGGTTTTCGGGAAATTCAAGTTTAGTTAAAGGAGTTCATTATGAATCAGGGAAAAACCAGCTTTATAATTCTACGAAGTAAGGTTTATTGTTTATTTAAAAGATCTAAACCTTCTTCGCTTTCTAACTTTCGAGGGTTTGAGGATTAACGAGGACCAAATTTATTCAAAAATCTATAATTTTATGGACTCATAAAGAGATTAGAAGAAGATGTTTTTCGATTGGCGTACAGGATGAGTCGGATTTATGACAGGCTCTGTAGTCCGAAATAGATCCAAGTGTACCTATGGAAGAGCGATGTCATATCATACTTACCTGAAATTAGGTGAGTATATAGATATACAATTCATTTGTCATCGATGTAGGACCTTTTGGTATTTGACTAGTTATTAGTAAGTTGCGGTGCAGTGATCAAAGTGAAAAAGACTTTTTAAAAACAAAACATTTAGTAAGTTAAGTGAAGTTCAGCACAAAAAAAGGCTAAAGAAAAAAGTGAACAGGAAGCCAACTTTTTGAAGAAAGTGCCGAAATTAAATATTTTCTTCACAATACTTACAAAGAAATCAAGGTTAAATAATGTTAGTGCTAGCAGAGAATCAAATATAACAGAAGAGTTTGATGTTTCATCAAAAACTAATGAATCGAACGAATCTGTTATCGCAGCAGCATCATCATCAACTATATCAACTGCTTCTACATAAAAGGATAAGCATTAGCAAACTGTTTTGCAAGAAATCTTTTCACCTTGAGTCACATAATAAGCAACCTGAGGAAATTTTTGTCTATAATAAAGGAAAATATAGAGATACGTTTCATTACACACTAGCAGTAAATGCATGTGCCCAAATCGCGCATTCACTTCTCTAAGTTTGCATTAAGCACCCTTGAAGATTTAAACATAGACATTAATGACTGTCGAAGTCAGTCCTATGATAATGCGAAAAATATGTAAGGGAAATATGGAGGATTGCAAGCTAAAAGTAAAGAACATAATCCTTTAGCTTTTTATATAACCGACGCAGATCATTTACTGAATCTCGTAGACGACGTAGACGTTTCGGCTGCTGATTGCTGTTTAGGAGCAACAAAGCTTATATTCATCCAGCATGTTATGCACGTTTCTGAGTGCTTCTCCAGATAGATGGAATTTACTAAAAGAAAAATGAACGGAAAACGGCGATGTACTAGTTCCAAAGTCGTTATCAGATACTCGGTGGTCTGCTAGAGCAGATGCGGTTTATGCGTTCTTGATGTAATTTTGCTCTTTTGCTGCAGCCATTATTGAGATAGCGCAAAATCCTCTTGAAACATCAACCGTGAGGGTTGAAGCTGAAGGACTGCATCGGTAATTCTATGAACTCGAAACCGGTGTAATGACTGCGTTTTGAAATGATGTTTTGATTCCCTTCGATACGGTAAATAAAAATTTACAGAGTGTTCATACTAAAGTCTGCGATATTCCAACCCATTACAAGGATTTGCTTAAATACGTGGAGGATCTTCGTGATCGTTTTTATTACTATGAGGAGCAGGGTATAAAACTGACACGTTGCGGTGAATAGAAAGGAGAAAATCGTAGACGAAAAATAAGGAAGATTCAGTCAGATTATTGTAATTACAATGAGACTACTTTCACTGCTAGTGATAACATGAAGGTGAATCCATTCCTTCCTATTATTCATCACCTGTACATGAAGTTATCGTTGAGGTGTGAAGTGGACATGGAAATCGATAATAGGTTTCGAGTCATTGAACAGTTAACTTCTTTTTCTAATGATCAAATCAGACAAAAATCTACAGAATTACAGGAGATTTATTTGGATGATTTAGACATAACATTTGTTGAAGAATGTGTTCACTTTAAAAGATTTCTCCAGGCTTTAGAACACATCAAAACTTATTTGCGAAACTCATTAAGTAATGAACGTCTCCCCGCTCTAACATTTTTCTGTGCTAATGCAAATATTTTAAAATCCATCGATTTTAACGCAATCATGAAGCTCTTCGCACAACAGAAAGTCAGAAAGCGAGTTTAATTAATCTAGGTTCAGAACACCAGATGTTTTGTGACTAGGAATTTTTTGTATATCAGATAGTTTTAGAATACTTCTTATTTATATGTATTTATTTATATCATGTACATATATATGTATGTATATATTTAAATTATATTTTATTCATGAGGTATATTGCAAAAGCAAGTTGAAATTTGTGTAATAATAAAACGAATTAAAGAATCAATTATGTCGTTTTCTTTAAATGAAAAAATCCATTTCAGTATTTAAATCGATTGGGGGGGGGGGGGGTATCCTAGGGGCGTCATTTTACAAAATAGCCTAGGGGCGCCATTTCGCTTAAGTCGGCCCTGCTCAGTTATCACGTATAATATAACGCCGCAAACTGCACCAAGCACATTGAACTCTGAAGCTCACGGCGAATTCGCGGGAACAAACTTGTAACAAAGCATGCGGCGGCGTGACGATCGACTTTAAATTCCTTGATTCGCGGGAGCTTGTAACAACGGCTAACTTTTGGGTTCTGATAACGTATGGATCTGACTACTAGACGTTCGGGAACGTGTGCAGCTTGAGACACTACCGACTCTAAAGTGCGTTCCGCAATTCATACTATGGCGCATTTGTTGACCATTGCCACCAGAGTTGCACACGACAACAAGCTCAAATTTTGTGATTTTAATTCCAACGATCATTCCTTATAATATATTTTTATCTTGACACCCAATTCTAAGAAAGGTCAGTTTCCTTCGATTTATGAAAACAATAACTGTTTTTTTCATAAAATGAGCAGAAACATTTTAATTGAGATTGAATTTTATTAGTGGATATAATAATAAGATTGCCTCAGTAATTCTTTCTTGAATTAAAAGAATAAAATGATCACTTCTGATTGCATTTAATCCCATTAGTATATCAAACATTTATTAACATTTATAGGACCCATTTTCATTTCTTATAGTTACTAAAATATCTAGGAACGTAATCTATATTCAAGCATTCATTCCTACTTGCATAGTACTTTTTGATGTTGTTTGGCAATCTTCTCACCATCCAAATTTTCATTTTTCTCGTGTAGGTTCCAAAAACAACTTAGATACTTTTTTTCATCCCATTTCGGATAGTTGGAAAAAATCTTTCTGATTGTATGTCGTTTTTATCTGAAGAACATAGAACATAACATATGGTCGTTGCGAAGCGCGACGATCAAATCGCGCGCCGTGAGCGCGCTCAAACTTTTAGGTTTCTATTATTCGATGACCAGAAACGAGCGTGGACCGCGAGGTTTACATGATTTTTTAAACAAATATTGAGCGCGAGTGTCTTGATGAGAATGTTAATTTATGTTTAATGTTAATTTAAGGTCGATAGAACCGTAAGTAAATTAGTTCTTCTTTTGATGCAAAGCAGACATAATTAAACCAAAAGCAGGTCATAACAATAGAGAGCACACGAAGTTGCAAAAACCTAGAGGAACCGAGCTTAAAGCGTCAGGCAAATGTGTCCAAACCCGTAGCGCGAGGTGAATACAATATCGAGCGCGAAGCCCGAGATGAACACCTAATCGAGCGCGAAGCGGGAGATCCAACAAGTGCGCGCACTAGGCGCGCTCAAACTTGCGAGCGAAGCGCGCGATGAGAATGTGCCCGCGAGGCGGTCACATTTTTTCATACAAATTTAATCTTAAACTGTTCTATAAATTATTCTATAAACTATTCTATAAACTATTAAACTATTCTATACTTTGTTAAAAATGTATGCTTTTTAGTTGAAAATTCATCCATTTAGTTGAAAATCCATCTTTTTTTTCTGGTAGAAAATCAACCTTTTCGGTTGAATAGGCAACTATTGAGTTGAAATTTCCATTAAAAATAAAAATGTTGATGGAAAATGTATGTATTTTCTTAAAAATTATTCTTTTTGGTAGAAAATTAATCTTCTTAGTAGAAATTTCTATTTCTACATTTGAAAATTATTTTTCATATTAAAAATAAATTTTTTTACATAAAAATTCAAAAATTATTTTTTTCAACTAAAAATTTAAGTTAACTCCATTTTTCAAATTTTTCTTGAAAATATATTTTATTTCTTTAGAAACTTATTCCTCTAACTGAAAATTAAACTATTCTATTCTTCGTTTAAAATGTATTTTTTCAGTTGAAAGTTTGTGTTTTTTAATAGAAAATCCATCTTTTTGGTTGAAAATTTACCTAATTGGTGAAATTTTCAATTTTTTTTTTTTTATTTAAACATGCATTATTTTAGTTGAAAGTTCTTTTTTTTTGTTGAAAATTGAACAAATTTTATAGAAAATGTGTTTTTTTGTTGTTGTAAAAAATCATTTTTACAACGAAAAAGGTAGCTACTTCATTTTTACGAGAAAATTGATCTTTTCAAGTTGAAAATTCACTTATTTTGTGAAATACATTTTCTCTTTTATGAGAAATTCAATTATTTAGGTAGAAAATTCATATTTTTTCCTTATAAATTCAAACTTGTTCTCAAACGTAAGTCTTCGGGGATTCCCGCCTCGAAGTTCGAAGTCAGTTGTCCAGTGCCGTCCCATGTTTTTTCATCACCCGCATACCCGCAGTATATTTTACTGAAAACCAAGTTAAATCTACTGGTGTTGTGAATTGGACATTAGTTCACTGTTTTCTGAATTTTAAATTTGTCTTCTTAATTTTATTTTATTCGTGTTCCTTTTACATTTATATTTCTTCGGGTTGTCCTATATTTTCTTTTCTTATTACTTGATATCAAACTTTATGTCTAAGCCGGTCTTATTGTTTTCGTGCTATCTCTGTCTTACCCATAGTCTTGTTGCTCGGTCTCCGAATTTGATTC
>CAKNWT010258572.1:0-16843 GCA_932066315.1 Andricus coriarius
GGCCAATATTTTAAAGAACGTTTGGAACTGGATGAAATTTACCTTGTATGGCGGGTCCAGTATGGCCGGCAAATTTTGAACTCTTCGTTTCAACTCGATTTATCTCAAATTAATGATCATAAAGAAGATATACAAGAAATGGTTTTCTTCTTATGGAAAATACGTATAAATATATTTCTTTTCTCCCAAAAATACTTGGAGTCTTCTTAGAACTCTTGACAAGTGTAGAAATGCACATCATTACATGAGCACCACCCTCTCTCGTTAGCTACAGTTAGTATCGCACATTCTACTTCAATGTACAACATTTGTAGAATATGCGAGTACACCTACAATATGGTATATGACGCACGGTGACATTCATACAAGTTGCTAAAAAGCAGCGTGTCTGTCACTCTGATTAACGTGACTAAAGTCGGTTCCAAAGGTATAGGCCCCTCACTTTTTTTGCTTGCAGCTCGCACAAAAAAAAATCTCTGATATATCTAATGATATCTAATGAAAAGAATCTGAAAGCTTCAAGTCTTCCGAACGCAGCGATATATTCACTTTTGTCCTAAAAAATTTTTTGTAACAGTTAGAGGGCTAAACGCCCCAAAAAACAGGGTTTTTCGGCCTCCTTTTTCAAGGGTCGACTTTGACCTGTTCCCAGAAGGAGAACGACGTTACGAAAAATCTGCAAAAATGCACAGATATTCTTTGAACATTTCTGAATACAATGCATTTTTCAAAATGCTAAAATATGCAATAGTTTACGTTATATGGTGGTTTATTTACAAAAACTTTATCTTGCGAACGAATGAAGATAGGAAACAGTTTAATGGCTCCAAATGTGGAGTTTTGTCATGCGATTTCAGTGCAATAATTACATTGATGATAAAATCATTCTTACTCAAGAGATATCATTTTAAATATTTCTGACTTTAATCAGTCTGGGCGCGTGACCAACACAGCGGGCATTTTGAAAAATGCATTGTATTCAGAAATGTTCAAAGAATATCTGTGCATTTTTGCAGATTTTTCGTAACGTCGTTCTCCTTCTGGGAACAGGTCAAAGTCGACCCTTGAAAAAGGAGGCCGAAAAACCCTGTTTTTTGGGGCGTTTAGCCCTCTAACTGTTGCAAAAAATTTTTTAGGACAAAAGTGAACATATCGCTGCGTTCGGAAGACTTTAAGCTTTCAGATTCTTTTTATTAGATATATCAGAGATTTTTTTTGTGCGAGCTGCAAGCAAAAAAAGTGAGGGGCCTATACCTTTGGAACCGACTTCAGTATGAATTAGGCCTTACGATACGTATACACATTTATGTATTCTGCATTGTCCGGGGACCACGCAGCCGCGGCCTTCGTGGACGTGAGAGTAGGATTTATTGATACAATTCCATTGTACATTCATTGCATGTACAATGTAATTGGGGCAATCTTTGGTCCCCAAAAATATACTGCTTCAGGCACTGAAGCTTCCATCGTGCCAATACGTTACCAGTTCCAGTGCCGTCTTGCAGATGTCAATACGTTTCTATTTCAAAAACATACTGTACATTTCCTAATCAAAACATTGATCAGGAAAGTCCACACGTTCATGCTTTCAAATATTACTCTCATAAGGAAGAAATCTTCACTTCGCGCATCACACTTCTTTGATATCATAATATATATATGTAAATAAGACATGCAGGACATACTGGTGTGATGCACTACTTCCAATGCACACGCGGTAATTATTATCCGTGAGCCTTGGTTGGCCGTTCATTGACAAACTACCCGTGAATTTCTTTCCTGTACAATGAGTTACCTCATTCCCACAATGACAAATAATGTTACATGCAACTTCTATAACAGATCATGGATTGTAAAGTGAAGTTTACTGATACTAGTAATGACATGCAATAAGAAAATGCAAATATTTTCGTCAACTCTACGTTGCCGTACATTGTTCTTTTTTTTTTTAAGAATTCTGTAATGCTAATTATTTTAAAATGATGAAAGGTAAAAACTAGTGAAAATGACTAAAGCATGCTAGAATTGATACTGAACCATGCGTAAAAACACTATTTGGTCTCGATTTTGTATACCATGCGTAAAGATTAATCCACGACAATTCCCACTTCTTGTTTCTATCCTCGTGAGACGGAAGTGGACTATTGTTAATATCTTTAGGCGAATATTTGAGACTTCATTAGACAAATAGACAAAATTCATGTTTTCAAGCAAGATTATTTCATTTGGAAATAAGCTGAAAGTCTTGCAGCTGCAAGAGTGGGGAAAAGGCTCCCAAACCCTTCAAGGGTCCTCACTAATCCCCTTTTGGAATCCTTAGCAGAGATTGACTGTTTCTTTCCAGCCGATCGGAGAATGGCAGGCATCACACTTAATCATGTCAGAAATAATCCTTCCGTGTCTTAAGACAAGTACAAAGGATCTTATCTTGACACAGCGACACCCATAAGTGCCATGGAAGTCTGTATATCTCCGATGTGTACCTGCTGAGATGGGAGCAGGCATCATGGTTAGAAATGTATATTTAAAAAATGCAACATAAAAACAAGACCAAATTTTTGCACCCAGATTGTTGAGAAAAGCATTGGCGAATGTGAATGTGCGTGCAGAAGTAATGCATTACATCAGAACAGTTTTCGTACTCGGTGAAAAATTAGCCCCTCAATTGCCTGTCCATCCAAATACGAGGACTGCAAGCACACAAGTCACATGTAAATACTGCAGCTTTATCATTCCATTCATCTTCGCTCTTAGTATTGCCAGGAATGCACTTGGCATGCACATACCGTCGGCAGAACTGACACATTACCATAAAATTTCTGGAGGATGATACGTCTAAGAAGCAATGCAGACATGTATCATGTAGTACATGACAAACACGCCGCAGTTGAAACTGTCCTGTTGGTACGGTCGGGTTTTCCGGAATTGAACTTCCTTCCACTCATACTTTGAGAGATTGTAGAATGTGCTTCTTTCACAACAAGTGGAGGCGAAGTGCTGTAGGCGTTGCACAGCTATTTCTCCTTCACTTTTAGCTCTGCAGCGCGCTGTGCTGCTTCTTTTGCATTTCATTGGATCTATGAAATACACGTTCACTTTTTGAGCCTTTCTTCCAATTTTAAGGACCACTAAACGCCAATGTTGTCCCTTCAGGTATGGTAGTAAGACGGTGTCCTTGAAGGGTTCATCGTACAGTACAATAGAGTTGTCGCTGTCGTCGGAAAGGGTAAGGTCGTTACCGTAGTTATCTCCAATCATGTAGATAGTGCTTGTTGTTGGTATATACGATACAGCGGTCCACTTGTCTAGGTGTGCATGCGCAAATGCGTCAATCACCTGACCGTCGATCCACTTATCTGTATTGTCCTTCACATTGACTTTCTCCGAAGTTCTCAACTTTACGAACTGAGACAGATAGAGCTTCACTTCGCTCGGATTAATCAAAAGTTGGTCCGCTGTAAATCGTCCCAGTGTCATGTCTCGAGGAACATGCTGCTCATAATACTCTAGGTCGTCAAACAAACCATTTCCCAGTGCCTGACTGTGAATGGAATTTTCGCTCTGATTGTATATCGAGGACGATGCTTCTGACCAGGTCCTCACACGTGACGATTGCGCATGTTGCGTAATGTTGTGTTCCGTAATTTTGCTCTCATTCGTAACACACTGCCTCTTGCTGACTGTGAGTTCTTCTTCGCACCATTTCCTTTTTGGCGAAGAGATGGAAGTCACATCAAATTCCGTGCCGCTCAGGTCACTGTATCGTCTCCTCTTCGATGACACATGTGCAATGATGTTGGATCTCTTTCTGTTCGACTTCTTAGCAGACACGTGAGAAGAATCATCCACATCTACTTTCAAGTAGTGTCCTTCGAAGTGTGT
Organism: Andricus coriarius; assembly: GCA_932066315.1. Classification (NCBI taxonomy): domain Eukaryota; kingdom Metazoa; phylum Arthropoda; class Insecta; order Hymenoptera; family Cynipidae; genus Andricus; species Andricus coriarius. The sequence continues at coordinate 3,883 of CAKNWT010258572.1, forward strand.
TCGTCTCTTCTCTTTGCATTTCAGTGGTCTCTTTGCCCACTCTTCTACTACAGAAGGATCCTGTGCACTTGGAATGGCCATCGGTGTGCTGTTTTTGTTCTTTCGCGGAAACTCTGGTTTCGCCTTGACACCCTTCTTCCTGCCAATGTCGAATCGGAGTGTCATTAGCAAGGAGTGCACGTAACCTTGAAGTCTCCTGAAAAGATTTCCAATCGACAAGTTCTCCCTTTTCTCAAGAACAGTGTGCTTCACGGTATGGAAGTGCGCTTCGATGTGCTGGTTGTGCATGTGTGCCATTTCTGGTTCTGGCTGATTAATGAGCAGTCCTGTCCACATCGTCGCGTAAGGCATATAATGGTCAACGATGTAGTGTGCAATTCTTACAGATTTCAGGCTGTTCGTCGGTACATGATTGTCTGATGGGATTAGCTGAGTCTTTATTCTATTCAGCCTTCCTAAATAACGAGAGTGGAAAGGTGAATCTTTGTAAAGTACACCCTCATTTTTAAGGCTGTTTTCGAAGCTTGGTTTTTCGCTCCCTGCATCCTTTTTACCGTCCGGTTCAACAAAACTTTCGAATCTTCTCAAGCTCATGGAATTCAATTCGGCTTTACATATTCTTGCTTCGTGCTCAAATGGTGTTACCAGTATACGCATTGTATTGTCAAAAACTGCGTCTAGTTTGTCGATACTGTCGCACTGTATCATGAAGGCCATGCAGTCCAGAACAATATTTTTTCCTGCGAACGATTTCTGTACGTCATCCATTTTGTCAGAGACTCTCTTCAGAAAGTGATCTGCACAATTCTGAACAATTATCCACTCTTTTGGCAATACGCTGCCATGCAACACATGGTTGCACGTTGTTCGTATGTACATATGAATCTCTGTGTCGTTCCAGTGTATCATTATGGCATGTATAAACGCCCAACTCCAATCGACGATGACTACGTTAAAGTAAGGCCAGCAACCCTCATCCGTTGACAATACAAAGTATCGGAACCGCGCCAAAGCTATGCCTATCTCGAGTGAATGATGCTCCGATGTCACAAATTCTAGCACGGGCATAACAATTCCTGCTACTGCAACAACGAATGCGTAGTACAAAATGCGCTTATAGTGGCCACCGGCAGGAGCTCTACAACAATTTCCAGTTGCGGCGCCTCTTAGAATTCTTCCGGGGCCGACAGCTCGCAGTGTATCCTCGGAAAACATTGTCATATTGAGGTTCGAGGCGTGTTGTAGGTAAGGTCTACTTCCTTTCTTCTCCTCTACCTCCAGTTGCATTAGGTCCTGAATATCTTTTGACTGCAGTTGCAAGTCGTATTTCTTGTTTATTTCTGATCTGGCTTTTTGATAGACAGGTAGTTTCCTCAACCTCTGCAGGTTCCCATCCAATCCCAATTCCTCGTCAGCTTCCTGTATAACTTTCAAGTGCATTTTCCTTGGCATCATGTGCTCCAACTTTTCTTGTATCTCCGTTCGTTCCTTTCCTCTCAGTTGGTAGCACAATTTATTCTCGCTTGAATGGATTTCAGTACCCGTGTCTGTACTGTAGACAAAGACACTAATAGGCATATACGCGTAATGCGCAATGTCAAATTTGAATTTTTGTTTGCAATTCGTGTCTCTGCACTTTGCATACATGAGCACAGAATGCTTATTTTGCCTATCTCCGTAGAAACGGAGGTAGCATTTTACGAATGCTTCCCTCGGTACAGCTCCCTTCAGAAACGCACGCAACTTGTCCTTATCCAAGTTATGGGTTTCGCGATCAATCACATCATATTCCGGTATTTCGAAGTCCCCGCGAGTCCGGGTGAACTCAGTTAGCAAGGTAGGACGCATCTGCGGACGAACTACTTGCATATCGCTCCCGGAATGTTGATAAACATCATTATCCTCCAAATCCTTTCCGGAATGCTGGCTACCCACATCATCTTGGTCTCCAGTGTCCATATCGGACCACGTGCGTGTCTCGTCCTGACTACTGCACTGGCTATAAGAACTATCAGTTAGTTTCTCGGGGAATCTGATGTCTTTATTATATGTTTGGTCATCCGGAGAAAAAGTGCGGCTGTGAAAATGGTATGTGTCACCGACATTGACACTGAAATCATCATCTCTTCCCAAGATTTCATTAACATTATGCTCAAGCCTCTTTAATAGATTCTGGTCCGCCACTCGTTTGGCCTCATCTGCGGATAATCCTATTTGTGAACCATGTTCCGGTACCGTCAAGTCACCGATTGCCTCCCTTTCGGTGTTTCCCAATGATGCCTCTTCACTTATGTACTTGTTTTCTTCAGATTCAGCTTGGTCACTGGAGACCATGGAGACAGTGGAAGCAGGAAAATCATTGTCTATCGGAGACACAAGGCCATTCTCAATTATCTTCTTCGTCTTTCTAATGCAAGTTTATCTTCTCCTTTTTGCTCACTATTTTCTTCTGGTAGTTCACTGACTGTTTTTCCTCCTGCATGATCTATTTCTTCGCATGCTTCAGTTCTGTCACATGCAGACGTCTTGAAAGTAGGCTCTCGAACGTTTCTTTCATGCCACAGCTTACGTACTTCAGCCCGAATTGCATTTTCATCACTGTTCCAAATTCTCTGATAGATCATCGCCCACTTCCTGTGATAATGCTTCCTCATGGATTTACGTATCTGCATTAAACATAGAGAACATACTAATGCAACATCCTGTTATTTCAACTTGCTACCTACAGGGGCAAAATGGAAGTGCTCAGGATTAAATTCGGCAGGACTTCAGGCCCGACTGTTTTTCATTTTACCGTACGGAAGATATTATTGAAATAAATAGAACCGCGAACTTGGACATATTCTGAATATTAATACTTTTATCCGAAGGAAAGCCTTAACGGCAGTCGCTGGCCATCAGAATGATTGCATGTATATTTTCGAAACATCAATATTTCCTTTCAGATATAAGCCAATTGTTAAGCAGAATTTATATACAGAATTACCTTTCATACCGTGCTAAACAGCAACCAAAAACTTTAAACAGTAAGATTAAAAATGTGAAGATATCTTGTAGAGTTGCCATGTGAAATAACCAAATTTGTTATTTCTGATCGTAACCTTTTTGTGAACATAACAAATATGAAACAATTCTATTTTTCTATAACTACGATATGTATTATAACTATAATTATTAACTACTAGTTACTGTCTGTAGTTACTGTTATTATTATTATCATTATTTGTCAAACTTATTTTTATAAAGTTACGCACCTCATGGAAACGATTGTCTAGATAAATCATTTCTGACTACTGCCTGAGGTCTTACACTGAATATCTATGTTACTCAAGTATATCAGAAATCACTGTAATGGATAGCGACTTCCGTTAAGTATTTACTGTGGAGAAAAGAAATCGTAATGTACAATAGTTGACTTTCCACATTCTGCTTCTTGAAAGAAGAACTTTCGCGGCGAAATTACAAAATGAGGCCAGAATACGTTCTGCAGGATTTAATCCGGACCATTTCCCAAAACAAAAATATATTTATATATATGTATATATTAAACACAGTCGTTCAATACCGTTGGGCTGCAGTGGAATATGGACCTCCCATTGTCTGACGCACAGTGGGGAAAATATGACATTTGGTCCAAAAGAACGTACAGCCACAAATATCGCCAGATTTTGGTAAAAATTTTTAACAATAAACAATTGCATTCATCAGACATTTTGGAGTTTAAAGTTCATTTTGGATAATGTCGGGGCAGCTAGACGTTTCGCCAGCCCGACCGTGGTGTTTGCCTTACAGGGGGTAGTTTGTAGGGGTTGAAGTTTGTTGCAAAAATGTGCAAAAATGAAGACGAAAATAATACGGCCACATGAAGTTGATTTTGGATAATGTGGGGAAAGCTAGACGTTTCGCTAGCCCGGCCGTGGTGTTTGCCTTACGGGCGGTAGTTTCTAGGGGCTGAAGTTGGTTTCAAAAATGTGCAAAAATGAAGACGAAAATAATACGGCCACATGAAGTTGATTTTGGATATTGTGGGGGCAGCTAGATGTTTCGCTAGCCCGGCCGTGGTGTTTCCCTTACAGGGGGTAGTTTCTAGGGGTTGAAGTTTGTTGAAAAAATGTGCAAAAATGAAGACGAAAATAATGCGGCCACATGAAGTTGATTTTGGATAATGTGGGGACAGCTAGACGTTTCGCTAGCCCGGCCGTGGTGTTTGCCTTACGGGGGGTAGTTTCTAGGGGTTGAAGTTTGTTGCAAAAATGTGCAAAAATGAAGTCGAAAATAATACGCCCACATAAAGTTGCTTTCCTTTAATGTCCAAATTGCAATCGAATCTAATTCAACTGCAATCCAATGAAGTTGAACAGCAATCCAATCCAACTGCAAGGCAATCCAATTGAACTGTTAAACAATCCAATCTAACTTCAATCGAATCCAATGTAACTGCAATTGAATCCATATTCAAAATTATATGTGAAGGTTTTAATTTTTTCGAACATTACTTTAGACGGTCAGCAACAAATAAAAATTTCAGGAATGAAAGTTCAACAAAATATATGTTATCGGCATAGAGTAAAAATTATCGGCATGTTTCATTGAAAGTAATCATTACATGTTTTTTATATTGTAAACTGATGAATTCATTATTACATGATTCTATTTAAAATTGAATTTTCTGGAGTTAGTTTAAAATGCTATTGATAGATGAAACTTTTAGAAAGGGAAGGTAATATTTGTAAAAGATATGAAGTAAAAGTTATTCGAAGCTTTACATTGTTACAATTGTTAACATTGTTAACATTGTACAATTTGTTCTTTGTTTTGATTATTTGTACGTACAATTTATCATAATTTCGAGTAATTTTTTAATTGATATGGGTTCCAAACTTTGAAAATCTGGTCTGAAATTATTATGCACGAATACTTCAAGATTGTACAATCATTTTATTTTTGATAAAAATCCCTAGCTGCTAAACTATTTTATTTATATTATTGAAAATTGGAGGATAATTTCGCTTTTCAAAGTTTTAGAAGAATAAAATTTGAATATATAGGCCTTGACCTTGGCAGTTCTGTGTTTGAAACGTTATATCATTTCAAACTTTATTCGTTTGAGATTCGAAAATGATAAATTATAGACGTTTAAGGTAAAGAAGTTTTGATCGAGGTATTGACCAAGTTTTATTTTCAATTTAAAATCGTTAATTTTTTATTAAATAGTCAATTGAGCCGAAAGAAGGAAGTTTGTACGGCCGAAAATAGCCCAATACTGCATTTGTCATTTAAGACTGTTTAAACAATTATTCCTTCTTATGACATGACCAAATAGGATACTGAGGTTTTATTTTCACGAAAATTTATATTTTTACATCTTTTTCTTCGAAGTTAATGTATGATTATGCTGATATATTGCTGCAATTGTACAGAAACTAACAAAAATTAAAATAGTTTCGAATTTCAGGTTGAAAGTGAACCATTCAAAGTGAACATTTTGAAACTGAATTATTGTAATTTTAATCTCACAAACATTCCAGAATATAAGTTTAAATTGTTATTACATGTGACGTTAAAACGTACATAATTTCGAATTACAAATATTAAATATTAAACGATTCCAAATTGAAGAGTTCAGAAGTAAAAGATATGGAAATTCGTTTGAAATTGTAGAAAATGTAAAGCAAAGTCGTGAAATTATATCTTCAAAAATTTAGAAATGTCAATTTTATCTCATATACAACATAAACTTTATACATTATTTTAATAGTGAATATCTATTACCTGTAACCACTGTAAAATTAAAATTGGTTACATACAACATTCTTACAAATTAAAGAGAAATGTAGGTATGTAGTTCGAAAAGTGAGTAATTTCATTACGTTAGTGTTGTTCACCAGATGAAAATAATGTAAAATGTTTAGAACTTTTGAAACCTGATGTCAAAAACATTTTTTACATTTCCCGAATGGAAAAAGGAAATGGCTCACGTGCCACTTTTCAAACAGGTGTGTTTAAATCCATTGCGAAAAGTGTTCTATACGTAAAATATGTCGTTAATGCAGAGCGAAAAATTGTTTGACCGATGCATTAGCCGAGCGTGCGTGTTTTTTGGGGGGGGGGGGGGGGGTCGAAACTGTGACCGCTCTGCCGTTTGCCGTAAATGTTGAACCCGCAAGGGAGGTAATTTGCACCAATAAATGGATTAGACTGGGGATTTCCACAGTTCACAATAAGTCAACCGGGAACTGTAAAATAAAATTGCAGATTTAAACACAGAAAGTATTAAACTAACCTGCTCTACTCTTATATACCCTCCTCGTTGGAAAGTTTCAATTCTTTTTCCAATCCCTGATTGATATTCAAACTTATTGAAACAAGTTCGAGGAAGGGATAATCCGTAAAATGTTGTGACGTGTTACTTCATTCTTATGAAACATATAGTGCATATGTTTTATTATAAAAATGAATTTGTTAAAAATTTTGAAATGGTTTCGATTTTAATATTTTAGTTCAGATAGAAAAGTTGTATTTATTATTAAATAGATTATAGCTGCGTATATGTTGTTATGTGAACGAAAAAATGGTGAAACTCTGAATTTGTTTATCAAAATTACTTAAATAAATAATCATTGTTTTAAAGTTTCAAATTATTGTAGGAAAAACTTGTTGGGAATACATTCTTTGTTGATTCTGTAAACAAATGAAGCCTATTCTTTTGAAAAGGGTCAAACTTTCAATTTGTTCATTACAATTGTTTAATTAATGAATAAATCTTGGAAATTGGAACAATGTAATAGACAAAAACCATCGGAAATATATTTACAGTTAATGATGTAAAAAATTGATCCTATTCGTGAAAGAATATGACACATCTGAATTTTTTAATGAAAGTTGTTCGAATAATTAATAATTCTTGTAAATGTACGAAACATAGTAAAGAATTATCGGAAAGACAATTGAAGTAGACTCTGTAAACAAACTTGAAAGAACTCCTAACTCTGAATATGTTCATGAAAATTGTTGAAATAATTAATAATTACTGTAAATTTCTAAAGTATCACAGGAAAGAGTTATTTGAATGTAACTAAATGTAACCTATTTATCAACAAATAGACTATCTGTTGATTTGTTCATAACAATTGTTTCAGTAATGTATAAATCTTCCAAATTTGCAGAGCATTATAGCCGAAAATCATCGAAAAGATATCCTTAATTAATTCTATAAAAAGTGTAGTCTACTCGTTGAAAAATAGGCATTTTCGTACCTTTTTTTATCGAAATTTTTTAAATAATGAAACATTATTGTGTATTTATGAAGAAACATATAAAACAGTCATCGTATTTTTTTAAAAATAGCCAAACTCCTACTTTGTTCCTAAAAATTGTTTCAATAATTAATAAATCTTGGCAATTTGCAGAGTATGGCAGAAAAAGTCATCGGAAAGATATCCTTCGTTAATGTTGTAAAAAATTGAGCCAATTCATTAAAAAATATCAAATTATCCACGTTTTCAAAAGTAGGTAAAGATTATTTATCATTTGAAGAAAATGCAACAACATTTTTTATCGAATGTATGTTTTTGAACATCTCAAAACAGAAGTAATAATTTGAAAACTTGTCAACAATTGCGAAAGGTTGAAAGATAATACAAATATTTTCTGAAAATTTCTTTGAAAGTTTGAAATCATATTTTATTTGGACTAGTACATTGTTGAAGAAAATTCGAAAAGATGGAACAAGAATTGTAAAAATAAAGGAAATACTGCAGTTGTTTGAAATTTTAAAATTTTTCAAAATTTTGTACCAAAATTGGAGTTCGTTTAAAGTAATTTCTGAAGAGACTGAACATATTTTAAATGTAAGAAGAGTTCCGAAAATGTATAAAATATTTCTTAATTTTTTCGAAACCTCTAAAAGTACTGAAGTTTGAAAGGCAACACTGACTCCAATTATTCCTAAGATTTTGTACCATCCTATAGAAGAATGAAATTTGGTTTACAATTTTCGGGATTGATTTCCAACATGTTTTACATGTTTAGATATCTTTTCCAATTTTCTGCCAAATCGTAGGAAAATTATATGTATACTTGAAAATCAAAATGATAATACTTATTATCCTGTTCCTCGCACCTCAGAATCTCTTTATAAATAGACTCTGAGTGTTGAAAGAATTGTATGAAACAAATAGTTATTCGAAATGTGTATTCTGCATAAGAAATTATGTTCCACTAAAATTGCAAAAGTTCTCCTTTTCTAAAAGTCACAAGTCCTTCATTCAATACAGAATTTTATTGTACTTTTTTATTTTGATATGTATAATAGGTTATTATCAGAAGATATGTTTTACAATGGACTTTCTTTTCAGTTTCTTTAATTTACTTACATTAATATTAACCTCACAATAATTATTGCACAATATGTAGAAAAATTGAATCATAAAATTAGGAATTTTCTAATTATAAAAATAAAAACAAGAAATTGGCATATCACGCAGAAAATAAGAAAGGCTTTCTGTTGAACTCCATTCATAATTCACTCATTTACAAAGCATAAGTTAAAAGTAGCACAAAAAAGAGTAGATAAGCCATTTCCATCTAAAACGGGTTTATTACACAGGCGAAAATATTATACATAGTTTATATATAGAGTGAAGTATCATATATAATATTCCTTTGTTTTATATAAAAAATGTATAAAATAAGTGAACATTATAAACTATATATAATATTTCCGCCTGGGTACATCAACAATGAAGACAATAGCATTGTCTAAGCATTCACAGTTTTCAATAAAATTTTAGTGTACTGATATTTCTTGAAGTTGTCATCGTCTAATGAGTACAGAAATAATGTATATTTTCTGATTTCTTATGATGTGAGCAAAAACATGTCTGCCGCACTGTGAAAGGGCGAGCTTCAATTATGATTGTTGTACAATTATTCTTAGACAGTCATGTCTGGAACTTAAATATTTTCCAAATAATATTACATAAAAACGTGACAAATAGTAATGTTAAAAATTCTGTACATTAAAATGTAGTGCAATTTGCGAGTGTGGCACGATGTCGGTAAAAATATTTAAAAAATGCACTTGAAGCAACAGTGATGACCTTATATATATTTGAACAATTAACGCAGTAATGAATGGTAATTTGTTTCTGAATTTGATGAATGAAGCCGAAGCTTAACTCATTTTCAACTTGACGGTACACCGAGTGAGGACACATTATGGAGGCGGAGTTCTCATCACCTCGGTTATAATAGCCTCCCTGAAAGTAATTATAGCAGGTCTACAAACGTAATACCTCACTTTTAACATGAGCACTGATACGCCATGTGTAGTAATGGTAGGCTTCGACGCTAATGAACCATGTTATAAAGGCACGCCGATGAACGGAGATGTGCTTGCACTTTTACAACCTACTCATCACTTACAGAAATTAGAACATTGTGCAAACACAACATTCAAATACGATAGAAGTATGGGCCATAAGTACGGGCGATCGTCTTTTCCTCAACGACTACCTGTGCACGCTTCCCCTTCGAGTGTACAGCGACACTACCCAACAGTGGATTCGACATTTCTGGAGGCCCTTGATGCTAGGCATCTCTGTTCCGATTGGAAGTTAAGATTTTCGTAAGCTCCCAGTTCCCATCACGTTAATAAGGTGATTCGAATTTTCATCTATTGCTTTCTTACAATTTGTACTTATAATTGGTGATTTGACAATCACTGGTGGATTGTATTGACCATAAAAAAATAAATTTTGTGCAAATCTTTGATGGAAATTGTTGGCTTTAGGGTCAGGTGAATTCGAAACAATTAATTTGTTTCAAACGTTTCGTCACACAATGGTGGCCTTCATCAGTGACTTTTATTCTGAATCTGCGAAAAGTACGTACTGTCTTGTAGGTACGCAGTTTTACAATCGGAAGTATGTATTATTTGTTGGTTAATATCTCCGTCTTGAAATTAAGTAAATACATTGTATACATTGTATTCATTAATTTTTGGAACTAAAACGTACTGAATTTTCAATTACCATTAAAAATTATTTATGTGAAAGCAAAATCATTTCCAAAATCAGACTGTATTAAAAAATAAATTTTGCGATAAACATTGTAGCTGTATAATTATTTAATTCTGATTTTAAATTTAAACATTGTACCTGAAGACTTCATACCAACATGTAAAGAAAAAACTTATTATCATAAGAATTATTTCTGCAAAAGTAAAACAGTTTTTCGGCCATTCAAAACAAACGTGTTGTCAAAAAATAAAAGAAGATTCTGTAAACAATAGTTGAATAATTACTCAAGAATAAAGTGTTTTATAATTTCGTATTTTTACTACAGTGCGATTTTTCTGGGAGTGCAATGTTTTTTGACAGCTAGAAAAACTGTTTTTATACATTTGATACAACAATTTTCTACGACACTTTCATTGTTTTGTCATGCCATAATACAATGCCATCATACAAGTACTACGTACATGAACAATACTTTAAAGCGCGAGAATTTTAATTTAGTTTTTTTCATTTTTTAAAATTGAACTATTATGTTTGATAACTAATCCTTTTTAGTTGAAAATTCTATCATTCATATTAATTTTGTGATTCGAAAGTTTCATAACTAATCGTTTTTAGTTGAAAATTCTATTATTCATATTAATTTTGTGATTTGAAAGTTAAACTCTTTTAAAAAACAGAAATTTTTGTTGGTTGCACATTCATCATTTCAATTAAAAAGTTATCTCTTTGGTTGAAAAGTGAGCTATTTTGTTGCAAATGCGTTTTTTCTTTATCAGAAAAATTACTTCTTTTTTAAACTGAAAGTATTATTATTCCAATTGAATATTCCAACATTGTAGTTTAAATATTGCATAATAAAAAATTTAAAATTGAACCATCCAGTTTCAGGTTGAAAATTGAACTATCCCAGTCAATGATTCATCATTTTAGTTGGAAATTTATAAGCTTCGTTGAAAATTGATTTTTGAAACCGATAATTGAAACTGAAAAATTCAATTTTTATATTGAAAACTGATATTTTTCGTTAAATAATAAAATATTTTGTTAAAAATTTATGTCTTTTGTTGACAAAATCGTCTTTTTTGATAGAAAATTAATATTTTTGTATCCAAATTAATTTTCTTGTTTGAAAATTCATCTCTTTGGTTAAAAATTGAAGTATTCTAGTTAAAAATGTACAATTTAAGTTGAAAATGCAACGCTTCTGTTGAAAATACAACTACATGGTTGAAAGATGAACAAAGAAAATAATTTCTTTTCAAACATGCGAAAGCTGCTATTCTATGAGAAAAATTACATTCAGCAGTTTCAACTCTTCAGCCAATGTGGAACCTTGCTGATACTAATATTGCTGCACTTGCGCACACAAAGTTTTCCATATGAGGCGCTGAGGGGAAAAACGTGATGAGCCCTATGTTTCAACATGGGACTTATCCCGTTTCCTATTAGCGGGTCATATATCAGGCCGAACTGTACCCTCTACATATGTTTAAAATTAAATTAAATCATCATAATTAAAAAATACGCAAGGTTTTTGCGGAAGATTTTTTGTAAGAAAATTTTGTTTTTAACTTTCGTGTAACGTATTCCTTGTTCAGAGTATTGTACAAGGATTCAAAATTACAGGAAATGTTAAATTTCCTGAATATGAACAATTTCTCATAAAAATGTACTACTTTCTTAAGTACTTGTTAATGAACCTCTTACCTTAAATGTGAGAGAATGTTCTCCGTATCCAAAATGCAGATTGTCAATGTCTGCGATGGATGAAATGCATTTCGCAATCTCGTCCGCCAACTTGCACTGCGTGATATTCTTTTTTGTTATAACACCCATGTTGCCACTGTACACCTCACAAATGTCACGAAAACGTAAAAAAATCGCAAAACTTATAAAATACGTATCACTTTGTCACTGAATAAAGTAAATGCGATGTAATGAAAGAATATACATAAACCACTAATAAACGTGGAGCATATGATCTCCACTAAAGTTTTTAAAATTTTTCAAAAATTCCGGAATTCCAAAAATCGCAAAAATTACAAAAATAAGTGTCACTTTGCCACTACATTAAGTCAATACGATGAAATTAAATAATATTCATAAATAAATAACACGTGGAGTAAAAAATCCCCACTAAAGTCTTTAAAACACTTTTTTTTAACTTTATCTCTTACTCGTTGAGAATACGAACAGAACATCCGACTCTCAGAACGCGCTAAGATAAACTAAAGGTTTGTCATGTTCTGCGAAAAATCTGTCATCTTACAATATTCCACAAGAAGGGTTCTGTAGGCTGTAAAAAATGTGGCATTTTATGATATGCCAATTGCCAAAATAAGGGTTCTGCAACGCTTCTGTCGAAAATGTGGTATTTTATGGTTCTTTGCAAATGCATTTCAGGTATAAAAAGGTGACATTTAAAAGTGTCAGTGGAGAGTTTAATCAGTAATCTGTGAAAATTTTGTTTCAGTGAAGAAGGTCGTGCCACATTCGCCGGTTGATGTGTGAAGGGATTTTGGAGGGGGTGGTAGGGGAGTTGGTGGAGCTTTTACAGTGACATTACATTTGCCTTTACATCAAATTCTAGTGCGGGGTCGCTAATGTAATTACTTTTTGGAAAATGTTACTAATGTCTGTGAAAAAATCGGCAAAAATGCCGAAACCAGTCTAAAAGTAATTATTTTTATTGAAACATCCATCTATTTCCAAGTGAAGCATCTCATTTGAAATATACTATTTGTCGCTGAAGCATGATATCTGTAATAAATAGTTAATATTTTGTAGTAGTAAAATTTCTTTATTACAATATTTATAATAATGATTATAGTTAAGTAATGCTTATTTGCTACTCTGAATACAACTCCTAACAGATATGCAGGCACTTGTATAATCAAGATAAACTGTTTTCTTACGGTTCAGAACATTATAAAATAATT
>CAKNWT010258575.1:0-23080 GCA_932066315.1 Andricus coriarius
TGAAATTTGAAAAAGCATTGCTCTCAAAATTGGCCATGACCTTTCTTTATAGTAATTATGCATACCAGCAAAAAATGCCATGTTCAGACACTGTATTGCAAGAGTCGGCAACCAAGCACCTGAGAATAATGCCTACCATCCGAAAGCTAGAGGTCTCGCCTAAAGGCTACACCGCTGAGCTCCGCTAGCCGTACCTCGCGGCTTAGAGATGTCAATCTGCTTAGAAAGGCGTTATTACGGGGCACGAAATGTACTGTACCTAAAGTTTAATTAAAAAACCATTTTCTTCTGTCTCCGCATCATAAATATTTCGCACCAAGTGCATTGATACCTGCATAGCAATAATACTATTAAAATAATTTTTACGCTGCCTAGCAACCTTGAATTTTTAAAGAAAATATCTCAGTTACAATATTGCTATTTCATTTACGACAAAATGAATTTTTTATGTCTAAATTAATCAAAAATGTTTTCTAGTACATCTGAATTTGTGTCTGTGTAGCTAGGAAATTATTGTTAAAAACATTTATTTTGTCCTTTATGGTGAATAAATAGAAATATTTCATTTGTAGATATTTTCTTATAATTCATAGTCAAAAACAATTAATTTAAAATCAACCTGCTTCATAAATTAATGTTTCAATATATTGAAAATACATTCCCCGTAACATATATATCACAGATTACATGGTCATTAAAACTACGAATGAAGATCTCTAAGATATAATATGCTAAACTTTTTATAGAGGATATGTTTTTTGATGAGCCTAGCTTAATTGAGGGTTGGGATCAAAGAATGGGTCGCACGCTCGAAAACGCGAAAAATTATTGTCTGCGTGTCTCGTGCTATCCAAATATAAAGTTCCACAAATAAAAATTTTTAAAATATGGTCATATAGAAAAGGGCAAAACGAAACTTTTTTGTATTTGCAGCTTTTTTGTCCGATAAATATTTTTAATAGTAAAGATGAAAAATTGAAGAAAAAAATTCCCCAACTTTAATTATTTTTTGAAACATAAATCGTCAAAACTCAGTTAAATATTATTGAAACTGTTTAATATTTAATATACGCACGCAGTGTACCCTAACAATGCCTACAAAATGAAAAAAAAAACAATAAAAATTGCCTTTTGTTTAATAATAATTTATTGTAAATTGAGACTGGTCGATAAGCAGGTTTTTTTTTAGTTTCGGGAAAGAAAAGTATGGAGGAAACTTTCGAGTTGAAAGAACTTTCAGTGAGACATTTGTTCCTCACTAATAAAGCAAGATTTCTGGAAATTTTTAGATCGATTCATTAAAAATTGACGGAAATATCCATTATGTAAGAAAGCGTCCTTTATAGGCAAGTACCGGCGAGAGTACCAGCGAACGTTGAGAAGCGCTCGCAACCGTAGATGGCGTCGCGTACTTTCTTACATAATGAATATTTACGTCAATTTTCAATGAATCGATCTAAAAATTTCCAGAAATCATACTTTATTAGTGAGGAACAAATGTGTCACTGAAAGTTCTTTCAACTCGAAAGTTTCCTCGATACTTTTCTTTCCCGAAACTAAAAAAACCTGCTTATCGACCAGTCTCAATTTGCAATTAATTATTATTAAGCAATAGGAAATTTTGATTGTTTTTTTCATTTTGTAGGCATTGTTAGGGTACACTGCGTACATATATTAAATTTTAAACAGTTTCAATAATATTTAGCTGAGTTTTGACGATTTATGTTTTAAAACATAATTGACTTTGAGGAATTTTTTTATTTTTTTCATTTTTACACAAAAAAACTGGAGAAACAAAAAAGTTCTGTCTTGCCCTTTTCTATATGACCATATTTTCAAAAATTTAATTTTTTGAACTTTAAAATTTAAATATCACGAAACACGTGGACAATAATTTTCCGCGTTTTCAAGCGTGCGACCCATTCTTTGATCCGAATCCTCAATTTAACTGCCAATAGTTGACAAGATTTGAAGAAATGAAAGCACTTTAAGTTTTCACGCAAACTGATATAACGACCTGTATATTAAATTTAATACACATGTATATTAAATTCACTACACCAATGTATATTACAATTCAGTAGCGGTAGTGCATATTTGCTTCACACACATGCATATTAAATCTCATACATATTTTTTTAACAGTGTAGGCAAAGTATAACGATGTATATTAAAAGTATAGTGAAAGTGTTATTGCTAAAGTATATCTGCGAGAAGTATAGCTGCAGTATAAATAGCTAAAGCAGCTGAAGTTTTGTCAAGTATGGCTAAAGTACATCTATAAAGTATAGCTCAAATATGTAAAGTATGTTTTAAGTATAGGATAAGTATGGCAATAGTATATATAGCTCTATTCTTGATGATAGGAGATAATGGGATGTCCGAAATAAATATTGTTAGCAGCTTCTGAGATGAATTAAATGCAAATGAGTAAAATGTCAATTGTAACATTAATTATTTAACTTTACACTGTTAAACAAATCTGTATGAGATTTAATATACATGTCTGTGAAGCAAATATGCACTACCGCTACTGATTTGTAACATACATTGGTGTAGTGAGTTTAACATACATGTGTATTAAATTTAATATATAGGTCGTTATACCAGTTTGCGTGAAAACTCAAAGTGCTTTGATTTCTTCAAATCTTGTCAACTGTTGGCAGTTGAATTAATAATCTGGAGTTCGTCGACTGAATTCTCATTTATAATGACAGTGCAATGTACGGGGGGAACTTTTCCTTAAATTCGCTCTAAATGGTGAAAATTTAATGCGAATACAGTTAATTGTAGGTTAGCTCTGTTATTTATTTGCCTAATTGAACTTTTCGACTTGAAATCCAATTTTATTTTTCGTTAATAGGAAGAAGGTATCATGTTTTATTATTTAGGATCGAAAATGACTGCTAAACTTATTTTGAATTTGTGTAAAGTAGAATTATCTGATTTTTCCTGTAAGTGATTAACATGAATATTATTTTTAACAGTGTAATTATAAATAATTGAAAATTAAATATTTCATATAAATAATAATTTGACTCATAGTTTTTAAGTTTTTATGATAATTACATTATATGGTTAGGAATCAATGATTCTGGATCTCACCCATATATAATTTAAGATGAATATAAATTTTCCATAATAGATAATCGCGAACTTTTTATATTATCGGACGGCCTGTCATTCATGATACATTATTTTTATCCCGTTGCTAGGCATCTTGAAAAATAAATGAGTGCCATTCTATGCCCAATACTTTAAGTTAAAGACGACTCAAGCTATACTTCTTAAATTTACTTGAAGTATGGGATTGTATCATGTACCATATATTTGTATACTTCAGACAGTCAATGATTGATCACTCCCATACGAAGCAACGAGTTGCCGCGTATATCATAAGAAAACAACATTAGTGCATTCGTTACTTTTTTTATATTTAAATTTGACGAAAGTAAGGTCTGATATATTAGTTTCAGATTGAGTCCAAGAAAACCGAATATCTTTTTTGATTTTCGAGTTAAGACTTAATTTGTTCAGCTGTACATGACAGATTGTCGAAGCAACGAACGAGCCGCTTACATCTTAACAAAATGCTAATAATGTATTCATTATTATAAATTTGTTTTTAATCTTTAAATTCAACAAAAGTAAGGTCTGATATATCAGATGCAAAATGAGACAAAAAAAAATAACATACTTTTATTGGTTTCCGACGTAGGAACTAACTTGTTTAGCTGTGCTAACTCGGAAACCAATCAAGATTTTTTATTGTATTTAGTAACTGAACTTTTTAGCCTTTAGTTTTGTAAATGTTAAGTAACGCCTTTTCATTTTTAATTATGCTATATTGTTTATGAGAATTGTTTAAACAATATTTTCATGACGAAACTATCGCAGAAAAAAAAGTATTGAAAAAATAATCGACATGCGTGTTGGCCTTCGACTATTATCCATTTTGTTCAGATTTTTCGGCTAAACGTGAGTATGGAAAAAATTATTATTTTTAAAAATTTGTTGCTAAAAATTGATTTTTTGTTTAATTGACCAACACTTTTCCTTGAAGAAGCACCATTTGTTAGTAGATTCACCAAATGAAAACTTACTAAAAGTGTAACTTCAACAAATATTCTTTAGACAAAGATAAATCCACTCGCCCCCCATCCTGTTAATCTTATATTTGCAATACCAAACAGAATCTTTTCATACTCATCAGACCTTTCAATTTATGGATCAATAAAAAGAGAGTGGATCAATTTTTTAATAAGAATCAAAATTCATTTTATACGCCGCTTACTGAGTGAAGGCCTACCCTCAATTAAGAAATTCATATAATTCATAAACTATTGGTCGCAAAACGTTCGATAAGGACTTATTTAAAAGCTTATCTTTACCTCTAAAAATTATTTATTTGTGTTATTTGTTAATAACAAGAGTGGATCTACTTTAATATCGAGAAGGGGTTTTAAGCTTTACTTACACGTCTAACTAAACGTTCTACGCAACAAAAGTTGGTGTTATCTTCGAGTTCCAGCACTGAGACTTTTTTCGTCTAATTTGACTGAACAAACAAAAAAAATCAAAAAACATATATTAAAACCCGGAAAAAGCCTCAAAGAATGTATGATTTCTATCATCTGGACAAAATTTACATATTAAATTTCAACATCACTTTCTGAAATGCATTAAAAAATATTTGCACTTTGTTATCTTACAGCGCTGTAAGAAAAAAAATAAGGGTACAAATAAATTTGATAATTGGAAAAAACGATTAGAAAGAAAAATATAAAAAACATTCTAAAGTTTTAAAACGAATGTTTTATTATTTTCGGACACTTCGAATTTTGAAATTATAATTTCAAAGTACAATTTACCCTATTTACCCTATCAAAGAACTATAAAATCCAATACTTCCAAAAGCCCGCTCAACGTCAAAAACCCTGTAGGACAAAATTTGCGCTCTTCAAAAAGAGTACATGTTCGAGAAAATTCGGGCGGATGATCACTCTGCGTTTAATTGAACAAATTCCAAGTTGTTACCTTTTTAATCATTATTTCAACGGAATTTTTAATTTTCAATAGTGAAAAATTAGACTAAGTGAATGTAAAACGTTTTAATTTACTTCAATTTATTTTTAACGTTCCAAGTGAAACCTTTTTTATTAAGGACGATTTCCATTTGCATTTTAAACTGTTTGAACTTGTAATATGTTACATTTACTTGCAATTATTTATAATCACATGCAAACATCACATTATTTCTTCTCCATTATTTAATGCAAACTTTATTCATTTAATTAATTTCTCTTCTCTAATGTCTGAACTTTTTACAGTAATACGTATCAATATTACTATGAAGCATATTATTATTATTTTTATAGGAATTAGAAGAAATTGATCTGCAGGATGATCGAATCAATCGAGATTTTGCTCAATAAAGGCTAAAGTTCTAAGAAAGAAGTAATATAGAAGGATTTTATTCCTTAAGCCCCAGAGGTGCAATTTTCTTCTCAGTTCTCATATCGTTTCCGAGATTGCCAATTTTTTTCAACAATGTGTGGCTGGCCATTGTGGCCCCAGATGAAAGAAGCTCTGAGTCAAAAACCTCTTCTTTTCCGACAATTCCTTGAAAGACATTTCCCAGACCAGCAGGCATCACCATATCACCAAATTGCTGTCTCATTTCGGCCTGATTTTTATAATATTATCTCTAATAAGGAAACCTTGTTCCCTTTGCAAATCCTCTATATCTCATTTTTAATTTCTTAGTTTTAAGCCACTAATCTTGTAAAATAATTGGAAAAAACTGGGGCCAAATAATCATCCATATTTTCTTTCATTATGGCAGATTTATTTCCATTTAGAATTTTCATCCTTTAAGGCTTTTTCTTTGGATCCACTGTAATGTGAAATTATATGTAGATTGTGTAGAATGAGAGAGAGAGAGTTCTTCTGGTAATGAATATTGAATAAAATGAGAATGCAATTGAAAGCTTTTCCATGTATGACGAGTATTGAAGTTCTGAGAAAGGATATAGAATCTAGATTCAACGAAATTACTTTCATCCATATTCAGAATCATTAAAAGTTAATAAGTTTTTTGTTGTTATTCATTTGGATTCCCATATATTTTTACAATCAAGAATAAATTGAATTGTCATTACAATATGAAGCCTCATAAGTGTCGATCTCAATTCCTCACGTACGTGATGAAGTGAGAGACAAGGAGATGATCACCATAATAAATCATAGGGACTCCAATATTCTACAGTAAGCCACTATGATGAAAATGTCTGATGATCCCCAAAGTACCATCATCATTTACCACTTTTTTGTACCGCATTCAATATTAATTTTTATAAAAGATTCCTTCAGTTCGGTTAGTTTTGACTACATCCAACTTTATTAGAAGTTCTCACATTTGCCTGGATGTTTGGCCAGAGGAGAGGAAAATTGCAGAAACGATATTCCCGAGTATAAACGGTTTTTCGACTGTCAAGTTTGAATGTAGACATTTGATATCATCAAGACTATATAGTCATCCTCGGCGTCAAACCTCCCTCTCGACATTAGTTAACATCCATATACATATACAGAACCTTATAGTTCAACAAATTTGCCATTAGTAGAACAATATCAGAATCAGCACATCAGCCAAGATTGAATAAGTGTACTCCCCCAAAGATTGACGCTCTAATCAGAGCTTTGTTATCGCACTCCTACAGCCTACATCTCATCCAAAATTGCCTCCGAATCTCGTTCGTAAAAGTCCTTCTATAAGCCTAAATAAAACTCTTTCCTATATTTCTCCGTCCAAAAGTGAATGATCACCAAAATCCGTTCTCCGGATTTCGGACGCTACCAAAGAGGGAGGGAATAGAAGGGTGGAAAATAAGGTTGATAGTGGTTTCCAGATACTGGGGTCATATCGGGTTCATTCAGTGGCGCGCTTGCCGGGAACCCGAGTCAGCGAGTCGATCCGTTCCGTTGGCAGAGCCTAGCCAAACGACCAGTCTGCGATTGTCCGCGACCGGGTTCAACTGCGACATTGTTCTCTGTCGACAGTTTCTTGTCCTCTCCTCTCAATCCAATCCTCTCCTATCCTCAAAGAATCAATCTTGAATATCCGATCATCAAGATATAATTTTGTTAGGATTAATTGAAATAAAAAAGCTTACGGACTATTTGGATCCACTGGTGTCACTGATCATCTGGACCGAAAATATATCCCAAGTCTCTGATTAACCATAGCCATTGATCATCGGGATCCACTCTTTATCCTGGTCAACATTTATCCGCACCCATGATTCAATTTCAGCCAGAGTTTATCGAAATCCGCTGATCATCTGAATCAGTTATTTGGACAGATCAGCATTCGTCAGAGTCACTGATCATCTAGAAATATCGATTAGCTAGATCCACTGATCATCCGCATCCACAATCTGATTCGCTAATTACCAACCGAAAAAAAGTACAGATCCCTTCGCAATCGTTGATCCCCCACTGATACACCCCCACCTAAATTTTCCTCCTGCGTCTTATGCGTGTCCCAGCATCGCATTGAACCCACGAGTGTTTTCGCGCATCCTCGTCAAAGAGAGTCGCGACGAGATACCATTCGGACGTTCACGTGAAACATGAGAGCAGGAAACTTTGTTCTTAATTCGCAACATCGATTCGAGACTTCAACTTGCCAGCTATAAAGGTACTCACCAGTTCAGAAACAAGTAGATGTAAATGTTATATGTAAGGTGCTAGATCCCACGATTCTGTGGTATCAGGGTGCGGCGACTTAGAAGTTGGAAGGAGAAGTGCTATAATTATTTATTGTACCACATTCTTATCCCCAGGGAACTATTTTTGCGGCATGGTATATTCTTTGCACTTTAGCGTTGTAACCGCAGGCAAGGGCCCTTTATATAGGCTTTGTGACTTTATAAAAGTTCAAGGGAAGCTAGGCTTCAGAGTTGTTAAAGGGAAACATCTACTCTTAATGTCGAATTAGGAGAGACGTGTTTAGATAGCGATTATTTGGCAAATTTTTTGGTTCAACCACCGACTATAATTGTATCAATGTTTTTTAGAGTCATAGTTCGAATTTAAAATATAAGTACAAAAATACAAATACAACCAATGCGGTTGCATCTCGGTTGAAGAACAAGTCAATGTGGACTCTTTTATAGTTTTAATGAGAGAAATTCGAATTTAGATTTTTCATTTTGAGGGCTTTCAAACTTATAATTGTAACTTAAGCGACTTTTCAGATATAAATGATTCAATAGTACTACTTTCAAGCATAGATTTTCTACTTCTGATGCTATTCAAGTTTACTAAATTCAAATGTTTCATAGCTTATTATGTTGAAGACTCTTTAAAAGAACATTTCTCTATGTAGGATCCACTAGATTCCAAATTCTAAATTTGCATTCGCAACAAATTTTTAAGTTTTTCACTTAGGGTATTCGAAATTTAGATATTCAGATTTTGAATTTTACAATTAGGAAGTTTTTGAATTTGAATAAACTAAATTTCAAGGGTGTAGAAAATTTGCAAATAAAAATGTTGTGATCTTTGAAATTTGAATGTTTTTAGTTAAAGGGAATTCAAATTTCCATTTTTAAACAATAATTCTTGTTTGGATATTTTTAGTTTCATGGCTTTGGAAGCCATCCAGATTTTATTTTTGAATTAGCTGCATTTCTAATTTTTCCCCAATCTAGAGCTCTTACATTTGGATGTATATTTTTTCCAATTCCAGAGCTTGTAGATTAGATTTGTCAATTAGAAACAAATTTGATGTATGAATTAAAAAATAAATGCATTTGCTACAGTTGCTTGTTTATCATCTAACCACTTGATTAATCATTCTGATTGGTAAATTACTCCCAGATGTAAATATCCTTCCTCTTCGGATCACCATTATTAAAAGCTGCTAACATAGTAGCGTTTGAAAGATACCTTACATTAGTTAGTGACCTCTTGTGTTATTTTCATCGACAAATAGATTGATTAATGCACTCGGTTTTATGTACCACGTCCCAACCACTAGATCCACTAAATTGGCTACTTTCAAACTAATCTTCTATTTAATTGACTCTGTCAACAAGATTTTTATTTCAGATTCGAGAATAGAATCTGACAGAATGTTCAAATTTTACCCAGCTCTATTGATTGAATTGATATATTTAGAGTTTAGAGAGTTCCAATTAAGAATTCGGAAACGGAATCTAGCTAAATCGTATATAAGAAAAGATGTATTATCTTGTTTACGCCTACAATTCACTCAATATGTAGTGTTTACTATAGATTCAGTAATCTTTAGGTACTGTTACTTATGATCAGGTTTGTCTCCCTAGATGCTCTCACATGAAAGTATTAAAAACCTTCATTTTTTCCTGGTTGTTTACTGTTTTCTCTTCTTCAGACTTGACTTTTATACACAACTTTTAGACTGATTTTTCAAAGGATTCAAGTTTCTATTTTCTAAGTTTGAGTTTTTAGGTTAGAGGAGTTGGAACTGAATTATTTTCTAGATTGGAGCTGGAAGTTTTCAATACAAAACTTGCAGATGTTTAGGTGTAGGTAGTTTCTATTTAAAGTTACCAACTTCGGATATTCCTACTTGAAAGCTTTCTCATTTTCGTGCTTTCAAGTTTGGATTCTTTTCATCAAAATTCTTCAAGATTGGATTTTCCAATTAAAAAGCTCTATCTTTGGATTATCCATCACTGAGAGACCTACATTTCCAAAGCTTCATGCGTTTCAATTCAGGGGTTAACGTGTCATTGTCATTTATCGTAGAGCAAATATTAAATATGAGAAAAACATATGAATTTTTGAAATAGGTTGAATTAAACTTTCACATAATTGTATTGACAGGGTGACCGTTTTAATTAATCAAAACTAAACTACAAATTAGAACACTCAAAGTGGAGCTTTTTGAATTAAAAATGTTTAATTAAATGGCATAGAACTGCAAAATTTGGAATTTTAAACTTTTATAAATTGAACAGTTCAAAGATTTCTGGTTGAAAAATATTAATCCACGCTACCATTAATAATAATATAAATTAACAATAATCTCCTCTTTTAACTGACATTAATAAAAATGTTAAAAATAAAACAAGTGCCTCTTCCAATTCAGCATAAAATTGAAAATAAAAATAAGTTACCCCCTTTCATCTGAATGTAAGAAATACCAAATATTTCCCCGTTCACTCAATAAAACTGTTCAAAGAAAAAATTGGCCTTTTCCAATTCAGAAAAACATTTCATATTCATATTCTCGGTTCAAAAATTCAACTGTTTTGTAAAAAATTCGTTTTTTTATTGAAAATTAATGATCTTTAATGAAAACCTAGCTACTGCACTTTTGGTTAAGAATCGATCTTTTTTAGATTAAAAATTCAACTATTTATTTAAACTATGTTTAGAATCGAGAAAAATATAAACTACAAATTAATCAGATCAAATCTGGTCTACCATCACATCCATTGTTCAAACCATTTAGTGGAAAATTTATTTAATTTATTAAAAATTCGTCTTTTTGGTAGAAAATTACCCTTCTTGGATGACAATTCAACTATTCGGTTAAAAATGTATGTATTTTGTTGGAAATTCACCTATTCTGGCAGAAAATAATTTTTTGAATTTCTATTATTTTCCGCCGTTATGTATATATTACATGATTTTCTGCTGGTTTTGGCCTTTACGGCGAACGAAGCAATTCTATTAGAATAAATTTTATCAGAGGAGAATCTGTTCTGCAGATATCTGCAGTATCGACGTTATGATAAGCATTCTTTTTCAAACTAATTATTTTAAATTTGATTGAAAAATGCAAAAAACAAGTCCACATAAATTTTACTGCGAGCCGAGTTTGAACCAACACCTCCTCTATTTATGAGAGGTGCTTTAACCAATTGCAGCTTTTTGGTTAAAAATGTAATTATTTGGTTTAAAATTCAACAGTCTGGTTGTACAATTAATCAGTTTTGGTTGAGGGTTCAGCTATTTTATTGGAAATTCGTTCCTTTTGGTTCAATTCAACTGCTTTTGAATAAAAATGAAAATATTTTCTGGGTTAAAATAACAACTACTTCATTGGTTCTTCAAAAAAATATCTTTTTTCGCTGAATATTCAGCTACTTGGTTGAAAGTTGAACTACTGTGTTAGGGGCCATTCATTAATTACGTAAGGTTAAACTATTCTTACGTAATATCTTACTACGTCAATTATTGTTTCAATTCGAACGTTCACAGTAGCTACATTAATTCTACTCAAACTACCCATTTCACAATTTTGAAAATCGCGTGATTAATTTTTTCTTATGATATGTAACTATTCAACGCTATTTAAACAAATTTCAAGTTAAATATTACGTAAGAAAGGGGGGGTCAAGGAATCTTATGTATCCTTACTTGGGCGGGGGTGGGGGTGGTGGGGGGAGTAAAAAATGGTCAAAATCGCCATTACGTACTTAATGAATAGCCCCTAATTCATATGAAAAAGTAAGATTTCACCGCTTCCTCCACCTGAATCGTCTAACGTTATTTTCCAATGTACCCTAAATAAATTCACAAAAAATTATAATCGGCAAAAATGACATAAGGCTACTGTTTGAATGTTTCAAAAACTGTCCTAAGTCAGATTAAATAAAGTTCTGAAAACGTTTCATGTTCCAAATACGTCCTTACAACGTCTCTGGAACATTGTATGTTTAAGGAACGTTATTTGGACTGACTTAGGACGTTTTTGAGCCGTTCGAACGATGTTCTTTAACTTTTGTGCCCACTAGAGGCATTAGCTGACAATTGTGAGAAAATAGTGTCTTTAGTGACATTTTTTTCGTAATAGTAACAAAATAGAGTCATCGCTCAAAAAAAGTGTCAAATACTCTGAATAGTGTGGTGAATCTGAAGCCTGTAGGTATTTCGATTTTTTTGTCAAATTGTGCAGTATATTTACAAAGAAGAAACTTCAAACCCGAGTTTTTTATGAATGTTCCACGAGGCGTAACTGATTGTGCAGTGATGATGCGATGATGGCCAATGTCATTGTTAGTTTTTATTAACGACTTATATAACAAGGATTGATAGTCGGTTGGTTGTGCACCGACGGAATGTTTTTCAGTACTCAACCGTACCATGGACCTTTGGAACCACCGCACCACTACCCTTTACCTACCACCCCTCTCGAATCGATGTCAACAGTCCACATTTAGCATAGAATCTGAGGGGTGATCATTCATATATACACTTCCGAAGGCAAACAATATCGCGTTGCAATGTTGGAAAATGAAAGGCCTGCGGCCCATTAAAAATTATATGAAGAAAAAATTTTCAGCTAAAGGGTAAAATATATGTCTCTTTTGTTAGGGGCCGTCCATAAACTACGTTACTAATTTGAGGGGGAAGGGTGCTCGCGCCAAAAATTACGATTGATAACAAGAGGAGGTAGGGGGCGGGGGTGTCAGTGGAAATAAGGATACCAACTTAGATCAAGTTTAGTACGTTTCCTGATATTAAATTCTAACAAAGTTTGTGAATTTTGCTTAAATGCGAACTGAAATTAATAGAAACCAATAATAAAATGCAACTATTTTTAGTTAAATTTTAATCTTCTTGGTTCAAAATTCTACTGTTATCGTTTTGGTTCGAAATTCATCTCCTTGGATTACAAATTCTACCATTTGGTTAAAAATTTAATTATTTTGTTGAAAATGCAAATTTATCTTTTGTGCTTAAAAATTTAACTATGTTATTGAAATTTTTTTTAAATTGAAATTTCAACTGTTTTGTTGAAAATTCATGTATTTGGTTGATAATTCGTCTTTTTTCGTACATAATTAATCTTCTTGGTTGGAAATTCATCTTCTTTGGTTAAAAATGCAACTGTTTGGTTGAAAATTAATCTGTTTTGTCAAAGGATTAAACTATTTTGTTAAAACTTCGCCTTTTTTGGTTGAATGCAACTGTTTTCTAAATTAACTCCACTATTTTAGTAGATAATTAACTTTTTAACTGAAAAATCATATTTTTCGGTTTAAAATTAAACAATTTTGGTAGAAAATTGACTTTTTTGTTAAGAAATCATATTTTCCGGTTGAAAATTGAACTATTTTGGTAAAAAATTAACTTTTTTTTTAAAAAAATCATATTTTTCCGTGGAAAATTTAACTTTTTTTAGATAATTCTTCTTTTTGCACTCATGGTTCAACAATGTTGTTAGAAATTCATCTATTTGATTTAAATTTATGTATTTGGTAGAAAATTCATCATTTATGATATTCAACTATTTGGTAGAAATTTCATGTATTTGCCTGAATATGTGTTTTACGGTAGAAAATTAATTTTGTTTGTTGAAAATTCTTCTTTTTGGTTCAGGATTCAACGATTTAGTTCAAAATTCGTCTTTTCTGGTTGAATTCAACTGGTTGAAAATCAGTTTTTTTTTAAATTAATCTTTCAAACTGTTCTATTCCTCGTTAAAAACTTTTTTTTTTACTTGAAAATTCAACTATTTGATACGAATTTATGTATTTTATTGAAATTTCGTCTTTTCGTAAAAAATTCATGTTTGTAGGTTACAAATTCCGCTATTTGGTAAAAAAATGCAACTAATTTATTAAAAATTTGTTATTGTGGATTGAAAATTCCTCTTTTATGGTTAAAAATAATCGATCTTAGTTTTCAAATTGACTTTTTTGTTGAAAATTCGAGTTTTTGGGTTGAAAAATAAGCTGTCTTCTCAAAAATTCATTTTTTGCTCGAAAATTCAATTATTTGGTTAATAATGCAACTGCTTTGTTTAAAATTTTAATTATTTTATTGAAAATTCAACTGTTTTGTTAAAGTTACCTTTTTTGGTTAAAAATTCAATTGGCTTAACAATAATTCGTCCATTTTGATTGAAAATTCATCTATGTGGCAGAAAAGTAATCTTTTTGGCTTGAAAATTGATCTATTTGAATAAAATGTTAACCATTTGGTTGAAAACTTGCCTGTTTTGCTTCAAAGTTCAATTCGATCTCATTTTCTTCTAAGAATAAGAAAAAAAACTTTTTTAAACTGAAATTAATGTAATATTGTAATGCAAGGTAGTATATAATAAATTCCAATTGGATCCTTTTAAAGGCTGAGAGATTTTTCACTGTCTTCGCTTATAAACTAGGTGACATTTGACATTGATGTATAAATTCTGCCATATAAAGAACTCCTCCACGAATAAACATGTGCGTCTTTGCACGAACCAAATCAGGCATGAAACAATTAAGTTGGATACATCACGCGTGTAAGTGCATTGGGCTCAGAATATACAAGCTTGAGTCGTTGATTCCAATAAACCACTTTGTTTTTTCCATTGTTACTGCCTACGCGAGAGCCACGCCTACAATCAAAATTTTAATGTAAAAAGAAAATAAACAGGAGCGCTATGCGCGCGATTATTATTTGTTTTTGTCTGGCAGTAATTTTTTAATTAAATGGTTAAAAACATGGTTAAAAAAAATATGAACGTTTATAATCTAATGATTTTTGTTTAAAACCTCGATTACCTAGTGAAAAAGGTTATTATAACCTGAAACTATTTAAAAATTTCAAATCTTGATTGAACTACAGTGATTTTTGTTTCGAAATACCACTTTTTATTGTATAACACAGGTATAACCTAAATTGTTTCAATTATCCACCTTTAAAATATAATTATTTTTATTTAATAAACGATATAAGGTAAAAAAACGCTAAAAACCCGGGAAACCCAAACTGTTGAAAAATTTTTAATCCTTGAAATCTAATAGTTGTTTATTAAAAATATCCATGTTCGGTATATTTTTAAAAAATGGGGAATCTTGATGATGATTTCCGTTTAAGAATATCAGTTTCAGGTGAAGAAAACTAACACAACCTAACAGTTTTAGAAATTTTAAGTCTTCTTTGAAATATTCTGATTTTATATTAAACATATTTTTTTAACACTTTATAATAATTTGAAAATTTTGTTATTAAAATTTCAAATGCATGATATAAAACAACTTCATTTACACTGGAACCTAGAATTAGAAACCTCAGATTTACGATATTCCGAGAATTGATGTCCTCGACTGTTTCGTGATGAGGGGAGCCGCCGCACCGAGAGAGAATCGGCGCTCAGTCAAGCGTGATAAACAGCATGACAAACAGCGCGTTAGTTGAATCAGGTTGCGTCATGCGACCAAATCCAACAGAAATGATTCACGCGGCCCTGCCTGTTTACGTTTGGATTACCTGGACTTAGGGTCAAGGCCACTGCCCGAAACCGTTCTTCATTCCAGGTTCCAGTGTAATGGAAGGCGAATCGAGTTTTCAATAAAAATTATAAGGAGATTTTCGAGACATCGTTACACCACTTTTTTTTAGATAGGATTGTATAGAGTCTTTTATTATCTTGAATTAGCCAAATACCATATTTTTTACCTATTTATTCAATTTGCGGAACTATAAACATATGAAAAATATACAGTGATAAAAAGTTTGAATACGACCCTGAAACCGAGCTGGTCTTGATTT
Source organism: Andricus coriarius (assembly GCA_932066315.1). NCBI lineage: Eukaryota > Metazoa > Arthropoda > Insecta > Hymenoptera > Cynipidae > Andricus > Andricus coriarius. The sequence continues at coordinate 15,544 of CAKNWT010258575.1, forward strand.
TCTAAAGCAGACCTAGGAAAAAGTTTTTCACGTGACACTTAGGTCGTAATGATTATATGTACAATTTACATGTACCCGTGTACTCAACTTATTATCACATCTATACATAATTCTTAACATTCCTCTGTGAACAAAGCATAACTTTTCTAGTGTAGAGAAAGTGGGTATAGCCTATAGATCTCCCACGACATATGTAAGTTCTTTTAAATTATTTATAATATTTTTTATTCTAGACACCAATTTTCAACTTCCTGAATAGAAAGAACTCATTTGAAATTGAATTAAATTAATTTAATCTTCCTTTAATTGTACTGATAAATTATGATTAGAACCAAAGCTAATTCACTAACCCAGTAAGTTTTTTCAAGGTGCTGATGATAATCATCTTAATTAAACAATTTCTCGAATCAAGTTAAAGCTCGAGTAAAACTTTAGATTAAATAATCAATTGAATTAATTTATTATGAAAATGGATTACCATTTTTCAACGCCACATTTAATCATGAAATTACTTTTTATCGCGAGTGCTGCCTCGCGGGAAACAATTGCATAGACGAAAATTCAATTCTGCCAGGGCCATTGATCTCACTTTAATTTAAATGGTCCTTTTTCTGTTTGGAATCTGGCAAAGTACCCTTGCAACGGCAGAAGCAATCGTTCCATATTTTTTTCTTGTGCCATTGGCCCCTTTGAGGTATTCTGCATTGCGCCATATTATAGATACATGTATACCTATAGATGATACTCTACACGAAATATCATGTCCTTTATCGCGAGACAGCTAATTAAATTTCTACTCCTAGTTATATATTACGTGAGTAATTCTTATTAGCAATAACTCTCTATAAAATACTTTTTTGCCCTGTTTTACTAGAATGTATAGGTAGATATCTATAAAGGAAGGAAATTTAAAATTATGGCTGATTTCAATTTTCACGATTTCTTATTCAAATTTTCCATAATTATTAGGCTTTCAGATTGTAGTTACATATTTGTACCTTTTTTTCCTCAGTTGTTTTTCCCTATTTTCGTCAGTTGTCCGATAGATACTTCGCTAGTTAATAGAGCTATACTGCATAGGGTAAGGAGGGGCAGCGCCGACCAGTTAACAGTCAATGATTTTTTTGAAGTTAATAAGATGTAGAATTGATCGATTTTTTTTTAATTCCGAGTCCTACATTATTGTATATCATATTTCTATAAGTAATTATTACATGAATAAAACAATGATTTAATAATTTAATTATTTCTAGCAAGCTGTATTTCGTCGGCTTTGCCCCACACCGGAGGGCAAAGCCGACCGCAGCTTTTTATAAAAATCAAAACATTTGAAGATGGGAAAACATAACGGTTCGCGTCTGTGGTATTTTATGTACTGGAAAAATTACCTTTAAACATATCCAGCAAGAAGAATAAGTTATTTTTAATCAAAATAGTGATAGCTGTAATATAACCTCTTATTCGTTGACATTTCACTAGATACGGCTACGGGCAATGGTTTCTACCGTACCGACCGGATTGAAAATAATAATATTCAATAGTTTCTTGCATGTAGCCCAGAAGATAAGTGGCTCTTCTACATTACCGATCACTTATCATAACCTAAGAACTTTTGAACTATTATTTTCGTCGGGCTTGCCCCCCTGGTGAGGCCTCAATTATTTACGATATTTAAGATACTTTGGACTTGCATTACGTTCAATGATTATAATAAAATAATGTGATATTATTTTATTTGTCAAAATAACAAATTTGCATACTGTAAGTATTGCCATTAATGTTGAAAACTTTATATTTTTGCCAGCGAATCTTCCATTCTTTCGTTTTCAAAACTGTTTTCTGCATAATTTTTCTTTTACAACGTCAATTTTCAAGCTTTTAGTAAGTCACACTATCTCTTTAATAAAATAGATTTATTTAATACAAAGTAGAATTAAAATTGGTAAATAATAGCGATGTTATAAGCAAAGTTGCCTTTGCCCCACCGGTCGGCGCTGCCCCTCCTTACCCTACATAATTATTCTGATTGTCCGAAACACCTTGCAGGATGTGATGTACATATCAAGGTCATAAAGTTGTTTGAATAGGGTTTTCTATGCTTTCTTTAAATTTTTTTTTCCAACATAAAGTACACTCAACTCCCGATATAAGAACAGTTGCGAGCATAGCTTATAGTGGCCTTCAACATAAATCGGGGGAAAGTAAACGTAAACAGGCATGACTGAGCACCTCTTATATCGGAAGTTTAGTGTATTTAAAATTATTTCTTAATGTGTTGTTATTTTTGGAATTTTACCCAGTGTATTAAAGAAAGATTTTATTTAAAATTCATGCAACTTGATACTTTTGAAAACTTATCTTTCTTGAAAGTATAAGACTTTCCTTTGATTTTAATTTATTGAAAATAAATTAAAAACATATAGTATTTCCAATATAATTAAACATATTATCACGATGTTTTGAAAGATGTCGACACCAAAATTATTCAAATTTGAAATTTTCTATCAGCTTTGATATGCTAATAACAGTCTTAAGATTTGAACTTCTCATTTGATCTGAAACATCTGGAGGCTTTGCAAATTAATTAGAGGACACTATATCTTTTTTTCATTTATTATAGACGTATATTTTGGATTTTTAAATTTTCAATATTTCCTTTTTGAATCGTTTCAATTTAACACTTTAGATATCTCCAAAATTTAATTATTCCATTTTATGGGAATTCCTACTCACCAAATTATCAGCTCTTAAATTTTTCGCAATTTTAGTTTTAGATCTTTCACATGCTTTATTTCTAATTTGGAAAAAGTTTTAAAATGTTTATACCATCACTTTTTATTCGTGAATTGGAAAGATATCAAGTTTGGTTGCTTCAAAATTAAGTGCTTTCATTAGAAATTTCCAGTCTTTTAAATTTTTATTTTCCATAGCTTTCAGATTGAGTTCTTTTCAATTTGAGATGTTTGCAATTTAAAAAAAATATATTGTGATTTATCGACAATAATTTTAAATTGTCAATCAATCGGAGCTTATTGCAAATTTTCGATTGAAAACAATCCGATTCTAATTGTATTGAATTGATGCATTTATTTATTTTTTTGAGAAAAATCATTTAAAAGTAGCTGTTTTACGTTTTAGATGACGTCACTTTTGCAGAAAATAATTTTTTTTTCAATTTATTCAGTTTTCTGGTTAAAAAGTTAAATTGTATGTTATGCTACAAGTTCGGAAAAAGGCAGTTCCACACGAGTATAAAATTGGCTTTACAAGCCAGAGGCGCATCGAAGACGAGCCGTAAACGACTCGAAAATAAGTTGATCGCACTCACTTCAACTGAACCAGTGAAATTGTCACTTGTTCAATCAGTATTTTGAGTTATCTCTGGTTGACCAGTGGCATTCCATCGTTGACTGGGTAAACCAGTAAGTGACTCAACTAAAACAGCATTACTAAATATACCAGTGACGCAAAATAATAGATTCAACCAGAAAATAGCGCTCCACGCAGCCAAGACATGAATGTCCAGTCGTCTGGTACGCGCGCACAGTGCGGCGAATTAGGAAATTGGGGTTCGAAATTATCTAGAGCCTACAATTTTTATCCGATTCCATCTTTTCTTTTAAATTAAAGCTATTTTGCAAAAAAAGATCTGTTTGTTTATTATTTAAGTTGCAAAATGCCAAAAAACCATAATTTTTCATATTTGAGCTGCCTGTTCTGTATCAATTATTGATATTACCTCAAAAAGGTGAAAAACTGATAGCTTTAAAATCCATTAACAAATCCTGATAACTTAGATGAAGTTCCTGCAATCCGTTCAATTGTTATAAACAAATTTATGAACAAAATCGATTTTTGCTGTACATTGAAGCCTGGAAGCTCTTTTCATTACGTTTTTCCCCGCGAAATCGAGTAAAGTCAATGTTTCACTAACATTAAACATTTAAGTATTCTTTTTTCTATTGTTATAAACAAATTTCATAAACAAATTCAATAAATAAGCGCTTTTGGAGACATAAAATGCATTTTTTCTGCGCAATCATTAGTTTTGCCTTCAAAAATGAAAATTTCATGACATAAATGGACAGTCAACAATATTGACCATTGTTATAAACAATACTGATTAACAAATGCATTAAACGGTCACTCTTTGATGGAAAAAATCCATTTTTTTGATAATTGTTCATTTTATCCCTAAATTAAAAATTTGATGGAAGAAACTGACATTTCACAATATTTTTAATTGTTATTAACAATTCTGATCAACAATTGCATTTAATAGTCGCTTTCAAATAGGAAAAATCTCTTTCTTGCTGAAATGTTGATTAGATCATAAAAAATGAAACTCCTACGAAATATACTGACATCCAACTAAATTTCCCATTTTTATAAACAATCTTGATCAATTCATTCTTAAAATAATTCTTTCGTATAGAATAAATCTGTTTTTGGGTTCAGTAGTTAATGTTACCTTGAAATAAGGAAGCGAATCGTAAAACATCAACACTCAACATCTTTTTCCAATATTATGAACAATGAAGGAAAACAAAATCATGAAGCTTACCCATTTTTGGACGGAAATTGTATAGGAAATTGTAAATGTATAGGAAATTGCATTGTATATAATATTGGAAAAAGATGTTGAGTGTTGATGTTTTACGATTCGTTTCCTTATTTCAAGGTAACATTAACTTTTGAACCCAAAAAAAAGATTTATTCTATACGAAAGAATTATTTTAAGAATTAATTGATCAAGATTGTTTATAACAATGAGAAATTTTGTTGGATGTCAGTATATTTCGTAGCAGTTTCATTTTTTATGATCTAATCAACATTTCAGCAAGAAAGAGATTTTTCCTATTTGAAAGCGACTATTAAATGCAATCGTTGATCAGAATTGTTAATAACAATGAAAAATATTGTGAAATGTCAGTTTCTTCCATCAAATTTTTAATTTAGGGATAAAATGAACAATTACGCAAAAAAATTGATTGTCCATTTCTGTCATGGAATTTTTATTTTTGAATGCAAAACTAATGATTGCGCAGAAAAAATGCATTTTATACATCCAAAAGCGCTTATTTATTGAATTCGTTTATGAAATTTGTTTAAAAGAATAAAAGAAATAATACTTAAGTGTTTGATTTTATTGAAACATTGATTTTACTCGATTTCGCGGGAAAAAACGTAATGAAAAGAGCTTCCACGCTTCAATGTACAGCAAAAATCGATTTTGTTCATAAATTTGTTTATAACGATTGAATGGATTGCAGGAACTTCATCTAAGTTATCAGGATTTGTTAATCGATTGTAAATCTATCAGTTTTTCACCTTTTTGAGGTAATATCAATAAATGATACAGAACAGGCAGGTCAAATATGAAAAATTATGGTTTTTTGGCATTTTGCAACTTAAATAATAAACGAACAGAGCCTTTTTTGCAAAATCGGCCTCGACAGACCTCTTAAGAATTTAATAAGCTTTAATTTGAAAAAAATATGGAATCGGATAAAAATTGTAGGCTCTGGATCATTTTGAACCCCAATTTCCTAATTCGCCGCACTGTGGCGCGTGTCGCTGGTTGGGGCTTTTCATCTCTCGAGTGAAAAGGGAAACTTTTTTGTGTACTAGTGTTTGCGTTAGAAATATTTGAAGCCTGGCTGCAGTAAGCAGGGGATAATATCTTTCGCTTGAAAGCGAGGAGGCCCCTGGCCACTCGGGTTTGACTTTGACCGACGCGACACGTTGACGTAATGACGGGCCTTCCCATAATTAGGCGTAATATATGTGACCGTCCTCAAAGAGAGGAACCTAACACGGAAAAAAACGATTTTTAGTTTTTTACATGAATCAATAGTTTTGTATTTGCTCTTTCATAAAAAAATAACATTCCTATATCTGAAAAATTCGAATTGTTATTAAACTGCTAAATGAAGCACTATTGTGGATTTCGTGTGTTGAGCTGCCTCTTTAATCCCTCCGCCTATAAAATGATGCTACCTCGCGTTAGATCTCTTTCTTCGCGAATAGTCACATATTATACCCTATTATTTTGGAGCCCGGCCTTCATTTATTGTAGTGACAGTAAAGTGCGGTTTTTAAAAGATAATTTTTAAATGATGAACGATAAGTGTAATACCTAACCAGCTAACGGACAACAACGCGTACGACCAGATGACTACTGTTACTGAGTAACCAGTGAACCTCACTAATTAAACCAGTGATGGAATTCCATTGAGCGAACCAGTGAAATCTCACTAATTGTCGGTGACACACTTCTGGTTGTTTCAACTAGTGAGATTTTACTGAAAATCAGTGAGATTTCACTGGTTCATTTTAAGAGAACATGTACCGTAAACTTCATCAGAGCTATCACTGCCTGATTTTAGCACCTGTTGCACACAATATGTTTTGTAGCAAATGCAGGGAATTTCCTATTTAAGAAAAAATGAAAACAAATTTTTCGGAAATTTTTGAAATGTTTGAATGTTAGAAATTACGATAAATGTCCGAAAATTTTAAGTATCCAAAGCTTTTTTGAAGAAATCCAAAAATTTCCGGAAAGGGCGTAGCAGGATAAGCATTTGAAAGTTGCCCCCACCTGAATCTGTTCGGGATTTTTTTCTCGAGAAGGGCTAGACCAATTTTGACGGGAGGAAAATATGTTATGGGTTTCGATTGCGGGATATTCTAGAAAAATTATACATTTAAAAAAAAAAGGTTCAAAAGAATTTAAAATATTTCTTTTATGGTAAGCTTTTGAGACACAACCATCATTTTTTGCCTAAAAATACTTTCAATTGTTTTGAATAATATGCTCAAGTTTGAAATTAATTGCAGAGGTACACGGAGCGACCGAAGCAAGAGCTACCACTGCTTTTGGCACGAGCGGATAGTGTTAAAATTAAAATTTTTTTCATAGCACTAGCCACAGTTGTCAACGCACTAACCGCTCGCGAATTCACACGAGCCGCTCGTGTTAATGGCAACAGCAGCGCGAGCTTGGTAAGTGTTGCGATTGGCCCGGACCGTTCTTGAGATTGGCAATAATCTCTCGTGTTCATTTTCAATAGTGCGTGTTGTGAAATAACTCTGACGTTTAGTGACAACCGCGCTTGTCGCTCGACTCATTCGCCGCATTACCAAATGCTGAAAGTAATAAGGGACAACTTATCATGATCAAATGTACTTTGCGGGCTTGATAATTCAAAAAAGGGTAAAGAAAGCAGAACTTTCAAAGTAGAATTTTCATCAGAATTCAATTAATGGAACAGGCACAATTTGAAGAAATTTTTTTTTAACACAACTTTCAACTTTTCAACTAGGAAGGTTAATTTCAACCAAAAACGTCGATTTTTCATATGTAAAAGACAAATTGTCACCCAAATAATGAATAATTACATTTTCAGGTAAAAAATTAATGTTTAACCAAAGTGACAATTCTCAACTAAAATTATGGAATATTTAACTGTAATAGTAGAGCAGGGTGTCTACTAAATCTTGCCTACGAAATTCCATGACAATTCGCGGATTTTTC
>CAKNWT010258579.1:0-11560 GCA_932066315.1 Andricus coriarius
AAAAAAGAAAATTAGTTGAATCTACATTGGTGTTTTTTATTTAATGCAACCTGAAAATCATATTTTTTTAAAGTTAAAGTTCTTTTAATTGAAAAATTCAGTGCAAATCATATTATTAAACCGATGTAGCTATCGGATGCAACCTGATCCAGCAGGCGTAATCTCCTAATGCCGATGACGATGCCAGCGATGTTGACTGACTAACCTACCCATTCATTTATCTACTATTTGCACTTATTATTCTAAGGACAAGGAACTCTGAAAAACAACACAAAAGTTTATTTTTATTTGCTTTTTTTATTTATTTCCAAAAAACCAGTACATTATACTTAAAATAAGTAGTCTATAAATTACATGTTTATATATAGAAAAAAATGTTCTTATCAGTATAAATTTGAATCCAGAAAATAGTCCTGATCGATAGTCATCCAGTGTTCCAATAAAATTACATTTTCAGTTGCGCAATTAGAGTAATTTTCGTACATATGATGCTTACATTTAATATAATTAATTGCAATCGTTTCACGCAAGCTCTGTAGCGAGGGGCATTCCAAATCAAGCTAGGCAATAACCACTCTATTTTATTTATTTCAATTTTATACTGCTTAATGGGGGCTGCTTGCAAGATGGCATTTGCATCACTTTTTGATCTTGTCAAAATATGTTCATGCTTAGCATTGACAATGATTTTGTGATAATCTTCAGCAAAACCAAATATCATGCTAAGCGGTATGACTACATCAAAGTAACCAGTAGCGATGGTCAGTGATTGATTATTATCATTTATTTCAAGCCATCCAGTATTCTGTATGCAACGTGATTGCCCATGATTTAGAGATACATAATTTTTCATGAGACTAGTGAGACCAACATTTTTATTTCTATCAATTTCTATTGCATTGATTTCGTATCTTGCTTCTTCAAACAAATGACAGATGGCATTAGAAACTAAAACTGTGCTTGTCACTGGTGTTCCATCAGTTCTTACGATTTTTCCATGTACATAAAGCGAACTTTTGTTCGGCAGGAGACAATGGTCCTGATTTTGAACAGCCATCCGTATTTCATCACTGTTGTTGAAGGTTGATGAGGCATAAGGCTGATGTGCATGAATTTCACAGTGTGCAATCGACTCATCAAAGATGATTGGTGCTTGAATATTTAAAATTTCCCCTTATATGACAAATAATGCAACTTTGATAAACAAATTTACAGATGCAGGTGCAAAAATTTTGAATCTCTTTATTCTCTTCTTCCTTTGAGCTTCAGACTTTGACTTTTAAGGAAGAGGGCGCTTTGAGGTGTTAACCCTTTGACTGCTCTTTGTCGACTGATCAGCTTGTGGCATTGTGCTGGTTTATTATAACCAAATCCAATCTTCTTGTTGAAAACGATACCCATTTTAAATATTAGAGAGACTTAATGTGTAGTCTAATTGTTATAATTTCTCCACGAAAATTAACCAAATGTCGATCTTGATCAACTATACGGAGCTGTATATGATGTATTGTCTGCACGGCGACTGGTAAGTAAATGACATGAGATGGTACTTCCAATATCTTATATCCAGGTGGCACCACAGGAAAAAATTCATAAATAGTATGTACCTTCTGACCATTAATGTATGCACCTGTCGTTATGCTACACTCAATGCTCAAAGAATTCACTTTTATGTTTGATACCGGTTGATCAGATTCATAAACTTGTTTAGCTTCTAATCTGCGTGGAGAAAACCCCAGCAAATGACCGATAGAATCTTTAGGCTCAAAATTTATATCCTGACTGCAACAAATTTCACTTTTTAAAGTATTATTGTTTGGTATAATATGAATTTCAATACCCTTATTTACTAAAGCATTCTGTAGATAGCGCTTTATATCACTTATTTCATAACTTCCTGTAGGTATTTCAATTATTTCATTACCCACATAAAATTTATTTTGACCAATGTCTACATTAGGTATCGAATTGAAGGTTAGGAATTCAACAAGTCTAAGTGCGTAATTTTTATAAGGAGACAACTCAATCGGAGAAAAAGAGTGAGTTTCCAAGATTGAAGAATTTCCCGATAATGCTAGTGTCAATGAATCATCCATGATGACTGCTAGAGTTCAACTGAATTGAAATTGCAAATTTTAGCACTTATATAGGCTGAACGTATTTTTAGATTTTAATTGATTGCATAGAAATTGCAAACATAAATGTCCACACACGAATGTATCGTAATTTTGATATCTCTCGTGATTATACTTTATGCTACCAACACCGAAATACTTGGAGAGATCCGAAGGTGGGCGAAGATTACCGAAGCTATCGAAATAAATTATTTTACTGTCAATCTTTTTATAAGCTGACCAATGTGTCCCTGATCCTTTTTTATCATCAAGATTAACAATATCACATTCATATACACGCGGTCCACCTTTTGATAATCCATTTCGCATAAAAACACCTCGAAAATACGGAATCTTTAAAGATTTTGCGAATTTGAGTAAATCTGCATCAATTAAGGCCCGATGAGGTAGCTTCACTTTGAGCTTTTGACTTGCGTTCAAGTACTGCTCCCTGTTTATACGGTCTTAGATGAAGCCCTAACCCTTGCGTATATGGTTTCAAGTAAAGACCTTTTCCTAAAGCAATGGCTTCCATCGCTTCATTATGTCGTTTACTCTCTGAAAGTTGTTGTTTTGCCGAATTTGCATCATTCACAGATTTAGCTATTCCACCAACCTTCATTACAGCTGCGCGTGCGCCTCTGAGTGCAGATTTAATGGCAGTTTGCGCATCATTGCTTGAAATCATGGACTTTTTAGCTGCAGCAACAATTTTTTTCAGGCTAGTGGTAGGTTTTCTATTCTTGAGACCCATCCCCAATTTTGATTTCATTTTCATTGTGTTTGCTACACCCCAAGCAGCCGCCTTTTCACCTATTCCTGCGTCCTTAGCAAATACACGTTTCCAAGCCTTTTCAGCTAGTACACTTTCAGCCGAGTTTCTGGCCTCTATATTTTCTCTATTCTGTGAGTAGGCTATATTGTGCTCTTTGCAAGCCGCATCCAGTGGATTGATTCCAGGATCACCACGTGCTAATCGTTTTGCTATTTTAGTACCTGGTCCACAGTACTGATAACCAGGCAAGTGCAACTCAAACGGCAAATTGTTGATGATTCTGTTGACCACGCCTCTCCCACGTCTTGCCTGCTTCGTGGCTCGTTTACGACTGACTCTTTTGTTTCCGTGAACGATCATATCTATGCAAGGGATACTTTTAGACTGAAGGGCCAACCTATATAACAAGGATATTTATAGGTTTTCTAGTCAGTCTTTGTCAAGATGCAGTTTCAAGCACAACCTGTGAAACTGCCTATCCAGAATTTTGATTCGCTTGTTCAAAACGAAAATAGGGAAAAACGACATGGGCATTTTCTGCCAAACAGTGTACGAGCAATATTTTGTGGACCTTCCAACTGTGGAAAGACAAATGCTTTGCTAGCTCTACTGATACATCCAAACGGACTGAGATTTGAAAATATTTACATCTACTCAAAATCTCTAAAACAGCCAAAGTATGAATTTTTGGAAAAAGTCCTTCAATCAGTAGATGACGTTGAGAAACAAGATAATATGAGAGCTGTTTTTACTTGAGCCAGACATATGCCCATATTCCTAAACATCTTGTACGCGATAATGTTAATTTACTTGTGTTATTTAAACAAGATGAAATGAATCTAAAGCATATTTATGATGATCATGTGAATACTGATATGTCTTATTCGCAATTTAAGATTATGTGTTTTGCTTGCTGGAATAATGACAAGTATGGATTTGTTGTTATTGATAAGGATAGGAATCTTAACCAAGGTAGATATAGGAAAGGTTTTGATTGTTTCATAAATCTTGAAAAGTGATATATACATGTGTTGTGATCCATACAGAAACAGTCAAACCTTAGACGTTGACGTATCAACATGTCTTCACGTGAGGAGAATTTTCAAAAGCAAAAAGATATTTTGCGTCAAATTGCTAGAGCTAGTGAGTACATTCGACGAAAACATAGGTTAATAAAGTTGGGCAAAGAAACAGTTGAGCGCACATTAAGTGATACTTTTAAACCCATTGTTAATCCACTAGAGAAAATTGTTGGTGGTCTCAAGAATATGAACAAAGTTGAGCCAATTAAAAAGAGAGGAGAAGAGGAAGCAAAGAGTAAAGTTGAAGAAAGTATTGATGATGACGATTTGTCATATAAGACAATTTATGATGAGGATGAAGCAGACGAGTCTGAAGATCCCAGTAACTTGGAGTTATCAACTCGTAGTGAAGCGTAAAACAACTCTGAAACACCTACATCTTCATGGATTGACGATGATGCAAACAAGTATCTTATATTATTAGGTGAAAGAAGTAGAGAACTCGATAATGTGTATGGAGTCAGAAAATTAACGAAAGATAGATTAATGATTGGTGATTCTCAGATAAGTTTCAGCCTAAAAAAACGCGTATAAAAAGCATTATAAACCAGATGGTGAACTTCGTGACAATAAAGCCTTTAAATATCAAAAATTTATACAAAATTTAATTCCCACATCTCCATCAAAGAATACAGATAGAAGAAGTAAAAACCGAGAATCATTATCAGGTAAAGGTCTGATCCCACAACACATGATTGCTAGAGAGGGTAGTCGGATGGATTACATTTACTGGGATGACCCGAATTAATTGGTCGATCGATTACGCTTACTGCTAGCGTCTCAAGCAGCTGGAAATCCAAGTCACACCAATGAAATTATATCAATTATTGAAGAACAACGAGAAGCTGGAATTATATATTAATGAGTGTTTTGTCAAGACTTTCATAATTTGTGAAATGAGCATCGATGTATTCGGACGTCATTCCAAGCGAGCAGAGTACAAGTCGTGGTCCTCCTGGAAGTGGCTTCAAGTCACATCTGAAGGAGATTTTGACATGAATAATGAAAGGCTGTGTAAAGTAGCTGATGCTCAAGAGCAGAATGATGCTGTTAATATGAATATGGTGCAGCATATGATACAGCGTGAACTTCAGACTATTTATGATGTAATAGCTTCCTTGCGAACTGAAGTAGTGAATAATAATATGATGATTGAGTCTAAACTTTTGAAAAATGTGCAAAATTGATGCCGATTCAATTCAAAAACTGGTGTATCGAAATTCAGAGCTCATTAGTCAAGTAGACACTAGACTGAACGCACTCAAAAATGGACGTTGAGAAGCAGCAATTTGAGAAGGAGCTGCAGAAGCCAGCTAGAAGAGATTACCAACGTCGACATTTCGATATCCGTGGCATTGATGAGACCTGGCAAGCTGATCTTGTTGAAATGCAGCCATACGAGAGAGTAAACAAAGGATACAAGTACATCCTTGCTGTAATTGACAGCTTTTCAAAATTTGCTTGGGTTGTTCTCGTTAAATCCAAGAAGGGCGAAGATGTAGCTGCAGCCATGGAATCTGTACTTGATAAAGGACGTGTACCAAAAAATTTACATGTTGATAGGGGTAAAGAATTTTACAACTCACATTTTGAAAATCTTATGAAGAGATACAAGATAAATTTGTACCCAACCTTTAGTTATTTAAAAGCATCAATTTGCGAGCGATTTAATCGTACTTTAAAAAATAAAATGTGGATGCAGTTTAGCTTGCAGGGTAATTATAAGTGGATAGATATTTTGAAAGACTTAGTGTTATGTTACAACGATACCAAACATCAGACTATTCGAATGAAACCAAAAGATGTTAATAAGCAAAATGAGAAAAAATTGTTGTTCGATGTATACAAAAATTTCAATGTGAAACTAGCAGTTAAGAAAGCTAAATTTAAAGTTGGAGATAAAGTACGTATCAGTAAATTTAAGCATGTTTTTGAGAAAGGCTACAACCGAATTGGACAACTGAAATATTTACCATAAGTAATGTTAAGAATACTGAACCAGTGACATATATGCTTAAAGATTATCAAGATAAAGCTATTGCAGGTAGTTTTTATGAACAAGAACTTGGCAAAGTTAGGCATCCAGACATTTATCTTGTGGAAAAAGTACTGAATAAACGTGGAAATGAGCTGTTTGTAAAATGGTTAGGTTTTGACGACTCTCACAATAGTTGGATATTTAAGTCTACTTTGTAAGTATCTCTGTATTAATATTAAGGTTTTTCTGAATAAAGTTGATTATTCTCAAACATATATATCTTTTTACATACTTACGCATCTACCTAACCTGAATCTAGTAAATGAAAAAAGGCAAATTTGGTTTAAATTATATTTTTATTCAGATTCTCATACTAATAAAATACATAGAAATTTTAGTGTATAAAGGCGCCATTCACACATCTGAGTTCTGGTAATTTCTCAATCACTTCTTCACACACATTCTGATTGTAGAAAGTAATCATTTCAAGAAACATACTTTCAAATCGCGTCAGATTAGTAAATATAAGTTTTTTCATTGCCTTATTCTTTAAACTTTTATAATTTTTGTGTATATAAGATTTTACACTTTTCACACAAGCTGATTACACATTGCGCCATACTCCTTCAGCTATGGTTTCAATGATGAAATCCTTTGTATGTTGAAACGGAATAAGACTCTGTTCCAGAAGATACCGGTCTATACAAAGACTGACCTCTCGGAGAACAGCAAACGATGTTTCTTGTAGTAAAAACGGATAATATTTTTGTGTTTCTTGAATTTGCTCCAAAGCCACTATATAATCTCCAAAAGATGTACTCATATGTATACGTAAATTTCCACAGTCGATGCATTGCATCTTCTCTTGGCCATCGAAGAGCAGTGAAATGAGGTCGAAGTAACTTTTGAATAATTTCCAGTCTTCGGGATTCAGGGTTATACTTGCACGAGGATGACTGGCTAGCAGTTTCACTGACGAGGCGAGCTTTCCGTCTTCTTTAAACTCAGCATCGATGATAATTTGCTTTGTGAATGATGAATTCAGATTGTATGTAGTTGCATGTAACATTTGATTTCGAGGCGTATGAGGCATGATGATGATGTTGATTTCAGTGAAGGCTTTCAGGCACTGAGCGATAATTGAAAACTGTTCACTTTATATATTTTTCTTTGTAAATTCGATGGAAATGTAGGATCCACCCAAATACCGCATGCAGAGGTGACCATCTTCACAGGATTTTTGCATTCCCAACAGCAGAGTTTCATCTTCATTCAGCAGATTGGTCATCCTGGTTGGTAGAAAAACTGTAAAATTGTTTTCTACCGCGGCAATGAACCGCACTCCAAACTGTTTTGTTGCTTTTCTGATGTTTGTAATTTCATAGTTTTTGTTAAGCTCTAAGTCCTTGAGCTTCTTTGTTGGAAGGAAATTGTTATTGAGGGCAATTTTGTTTAGTTTTGAGAAATTCATTTTTCACTTTTTTCAATATGAAAAGTAGTACATTTTCTTGTTACAGTTTGTAAGTCTGTTCACACTTGTATCACTTGTTTCAGTTCATGAATATTCTTTAGAAATAAGTTTATACGACTTTTAAGCTCTTGCTGCTTTTCTTCTTTACAATTTGACATCTGACAACAAACTGATGAAGGAGCAGAGCTGGTCTCCTTTTATAGACGCTTACTCCCTCTACCAAATTTCTGGAGACTTTTGCACAATATTGCCAGATATTGCATCATATGTTGTAATAAAGTTCTAGAAGATTCTACATTATAATCGACACGTTCGGGATATAATTTTTGCAACGCAAAATGTAATGCGTCATTGGAAAAATAACCCTGAACTTGTTTACCAAAAAAAATTGCGCAGTATAATTTGATGACGTCATTAGGAATATTCTAGAAACTGAGCACATAGCTCCTTTTATAGACGCTTACCCCCTCTACCAAATTTCTGGAAAGTTTTGCACAATATTGTCAGATATTGCATCATATGATGTAATAAAGTTCTGGAAGATTCTACATTATACTCAACACGTTTGGGATATAATATTTTTTTGCAACGCAAAATGTAATGCGTCATGAAAATAACCTTAAACTTGTTTACCAGAAAATTTCGCAGTTTAATTTAACGCCTTCATCAAAAATGTTCTAGAAGAATGTAGAATATGTTATCTATAAGGTAGCAATAAATCAAATTTAGCTAGCCAAAACAGGAGGTCATGCATAGCCCTCCGTATTAAATTTCATCTGTACACCTGCAACTTTTTGCGTATTAAATATTTTATCTGTAGGGAAGCAATAAATGATCCTTCTTGTTTTTGCCATAACTATATGACGCAGTAGAAATTGCCAGGACAAAGCAAAATATAACCTTGAAAGTATTTACGCGAAAAATTCTTGAGATAAGAATAACCTTGAACCTGTTGTTACATGCTTGTGGATGGCACAATTGCGCAATATTACTATGTGACGTCATCAAGGACCCATCGAGAATGTTCTAGAAGCTTAGCACGGACATGAACCACTACAGGTTAGAAGCTTCTTGATGTCGGTAAGGTAGGAATCTTGAGTTAGAACCGGCCTTACTCATCTACTCGTTTATTATTATTTTAACTTTACAATATTAAAATCAATTGAAAAATAAAACATGAATAATGAAAATTGAAACTGAAGAATCGGATAGTCTAAAACATTCCATAAGAATTCCTGAAAAACATAATCATTAAATATCTCAAGACTTCCTTATATGTATTTGAAGTCTTTCTTTAAGGTGTCAATTTTTGAAAACAAAAATCAACTCAAACCTCCTAATAGCCGACGAAACCGAATCGTGAAGTCAGGCCATGGCCGAGCTGGACTTCGTACTCGTGCCTCGTGCCTCGTGTATTTTTGGCTTTACACGAGGCTGGCCGTCTCACCGACATGCTACGCTTGCACATCGACGTGAACAATTCTTTAAATGAACGTACTCATAAACCGATAATTCGAATGAATTTTCCATACCAGACATACGTGAAGGAAAGGAAGTCTAACGTTTGTTTGGTATGGACATTTTTTTCGTGTTTTTACTCTATGAGTAGGTTCTTTTAAACCGATCTTAATCTGCGAGGCTGGTCATTCCTAGAATCACGAATGTAGATTGTAAATTTGTTATTCATCTCCTTTTCGATTTAATGCCAGCTATGGTATCTAGGTGAATATAATTTAAAAAAAAGACCTGCATCACTTCCAGCGAGAGTTAGGTTGCTGAAGATAGTGATCGGACGTCCGATTTAATGCGATGAGCAGATCTGTAATGGAATTAAATAGTGCAGTAGATAGTAGATTCGGTCGCGGAACTAAATCGGTTGATTTCAAATAAACCGAGGCACATCGGTGTAGCGTCGTTAGTAGGGGAACTCTCGAACACAAAATAAGGGGGACGGTATTAAATCGGACGGCACCTTATCCGATTATTATGAGTAACATTATAAGGAACAAGTGTAGATATTAAAGAAAAGCATTGAAAAGAAAATAATTAGGGAGGCGCATGTACGCTCGGAATAAACCAGGTACACTGAGAAAAAAATGCTGTTGAATCAAAACTACACACTTTCGCTCTCGGTCAAAAGCAGATACTACTGATTCAAATGAATATTCAATGAAACAAAATTGATTTATTTCGGTTCGGCAATGATACTGTGAATTCGATAGTGATGCTGTAAATTCGGTACTATATCCAATTTGATTCAATCAGATCTGCTTTTGAACGAGCGCGTAAGTGTGTACTTTTGATTCAACAGCATTTTTTTCTTAGGACCCTTATCGTCAGCCCAACTTTGGTCCAAAGTCGGACCCACCGGCAAAGGAACCTTTGGAAGGATTCTGTACTAGTTTCTTTGTGAAAAAAACTGAAGCGCAGATTCGTGTACAGAAACATGTATATGGTCCCTTACAGAAAGCCATCAAAGCAAACTCTGGAAGGATCCTGTACAGAAACGCGTATAGGGCCCTTTACAGAGGACCATTACGAAAACTCATGTCGCTTACAGCTATAAAGTTACTTTCCTTTTATTCCCTTGAACATCCAACTCACTATCGAAATAGCCAAGCCACTAGCAAACCCTCGTGGATTAGTTCCTATGCAGGTTTATTATTAGTATCCTGAAAAAGTTCCTGTACACAAACCCAGACCTCAATTCACTTTGTAAAGGAACCTGTACAGGATCATTCAGAGGTTAGCTTGCATACAGGTTCCTTTGCAGGGTCATGTACAATTTCCTGCACCCAATTCCTGCACAGGATCTATCAAGATTACCAGTAAAGGTTCGTGTGCAGTTTCACGTAAAGGAATATGTGCAGGATCCACCGACGTTTCTGTACATGAATTTTCAATTGGGTGGTAAATTGTTTTAATAGGTGCATCAAAATACGATCGGTCCGACTCTGGGGGAGGTTGGCAATCAAATGGACATTAATGACTTGTTTGATATTATACATAACCTCACTTTGCTCTGAAATAAAAAAATTCAATTATAACGTCGGAGCAAAAATTGCCTTATAACAGGTAGAAAAAGTTTCAGACATTATAGTTTGCAAGAGATAAGAGGAGCATCAACTTTTCGAAAATTGTTTATTATAACAGGTTAAAAAGAGCTTTAATGTTCGGTTTCTTTCGATCCTTTTATGAGGCCTCTAGCATTATTATTGCCATCTGTTTGTTTCAAAGCGTAGTGCTGTTGTGTATAACTTCAAAAACTTCAATAAAGTCCATTCGGTTGTGTACCCGATCTTAGACCAGAGTTGTGTCGACGGTCGGGCGCAGTAAGCTACTTGAACTGGATAAGAATACGCCGACAACAGAGACAATTAAACCCACCTTCTCATGATATGTCTAAAATCTAAAAATAATTAATATATTCGTATACTGACCTTGGCTTTTTCAGTACAAATGAATCACCGAGATTTTCTCACGAACGTTTAAGCGGTTCGATAGCTCAGTTAGCTCATACGTCGGTTTGGATCGTGCGCGAAATTGTGTAATTCAAAACATAAACTAAGTGCAGCAATAATACAAAACACATCTTTATGCAACCAACCCTTCTTATCGATGTTGGCGCAACGCTGAGAAGCAATAATGTGCCAACTTTATTTGCCTTCTTTGTCTCAACCTTGCCAACCATTATCGGGCTAACCATGGAAAATAGGTAGACATGCATTATCATTACGCTAGTTAGGCCGACCTTTTTCCCTGCGGAAAATTAGCACCTGGGAAGGAAGCCATATAACCATGAGAAGCCTTCCGGCAAAGAAGACGACGCGACGGGTGCCCAGACGACCGTGTGCCCATATTTTTTTAAGGGACTATAGATTCATATTAGCAGAATCGTTATGTAGAATTTTCAATCTTACTCTAGATACTGGGGAATTTTCTAAAATCTAGAAAGCGGTAAGGGGTTTTCCGGTGAATATTAAAGAGGCAATAAGTCAGATATGACGTCACGTGACGTGATGTGACGTGACGTGACGTGACGTGACGTGACGTGACGTGACGTGACGTGACGTGACGTGACGTGACGTGACGTGACGTGACGTGACGTGACGTGACGTGACGTGACGTGACGTGACGTGA